>CM069527.1:74712500-74800000 GCA_035773235.1 Eospalax fontanierii | reverse complement strand
ATTACTTGCATATTTGTAAGTGTATCTATGCTGTGCAATATCCAAGGAGGTCAGAAAAGGGCATTGGATTTCCCTGGAATTGGAGTTACAGATGGTTGTTAGCCACCATGTGGATGCTGGAATCAAACCCAGAGCAGTCAGTGCTCCTAACCACTGAGCATTTCTTCAGCCCCAATTTCATGTGACTTTAAAGTTAACCTGGATTGCTTACACTCCTGCCAACCAGTTGGCATTTTTCTAAACTTGAGTATCCTCCTCTTGTTCACGTGCTCTGTGGAAGGCTCTGCTTGGGTGACACAATTCATTGATGAACACGCACAGGGAGCGGTTCAGTTCTGATGAAGCCAGGCTAAGTGTTGGGAAAAGGAGAAAAATTCTCCTCTCTCAGTGTCCCCTGAGGTCTGTGCAGGTGAGAACTCCGAGGGCAGAGCTTTCAGTGCAATGTAAGAGTCAGTCTGTGATGAGTGTCTTTTTCCCTCAGGATCCTTCCTCTGTTATGACCATGCTGGTCCTACTGCCCCTCCTTCCCCTCCAGGGTTCAGGTGGCAAAGTCCACCCTCTCCCTTCCCTCTTCTTCTCACACTTGCCTCCATCTGGATTCTGCCCAGGATGGGCACTGTCCCTCCATACACTCTCCTAAAACAAACCAGCTATTTGATGAAACTTTTTTTTCTATCAGTTAAATGACTTTCTAAGAACTTGGGAAACCAAAGTTGAATAATTAAGGAAAATATAAAACCCATAATAAGCTGACTTGTGAAGTCAGCTGTCTGTTGTGATAATGATATCAAGATTATTTATAAAATGCTCCATCTCTGTTTGGCTTCTACTTTTGGTCTCATCTGAATTACCTCCAAGGAACTTTCCAGTATTTAAAAATTGATTAATCCAGCAAATCAGCTTCTTTTCAACAGATGGAAGTTATTAAAGGGTTCCACAACTGGTCATACACAGAGATGTCTATGAATTGCCCAAGCCTAAGTGGCACATCTACAACGCAACCTGCATACCTAAGGCTCACGGATAGAACAAGGGGTAAAGAGGACACTAATGCGTCTCTCAGTTCTCGTCAATGAAGCTCCCGCATGCAACAGAGCACCAGGAACACAAAAGATCACAAATGGCCAAAAGGACTCTTGGATAGGATTCTTATATTAAACTCCACCCACCCAGGGCTCAGGGACCATTGCAGAAGAGAGGGTGGAAAGTTTGTGAGAGCCAGGGAGGAGGTGCATGACCATATGGAGAGTCCTAAAGGCTCCTGAGATCTTGCTCATACGGACCTACAGCAATGTTGTCAGTATGCACAAGACCCATGCAAACTCCAGCAGGCAAAACCCCAGCACAGAACTGTGGAAATTGGCAGCAGGCTCCAATCTTAGTCGAAGAATTATTGGCAGCTGATTACTTCTGGATGAGGCAGAGCTGATCTCCTTAAAGGGAGGGACTCTGGGTGGGCTGACCAGACCCCAGTGGATGAATGTGCACTGTAAGAAGTCTGGGGACATTAACTTGACATGATGGGTCTTGCTTGATACAGGTGACAGAATGTATGAATTCCAGTGGTCGGAGGGTGCCAGTGGTGGGGGCTGTGGGAGGGTGCGGGGCTGTGGGAGGGTGCCAGTGGTGGGGGCTGTGGGAGGGTGCCAGTGGGGAACATGGTATAGTGATGATTAGGATGCTCTATGTGAAATACACAAAAATTGAACAAAAAATTGATTAGATCTTCTTCTTGGATTTTTCTGATTTCTTCCAGTCTAAGGATTTCTGTGCCTTAAAACCAAATCTTTTCATATTTTGACTTGTAGATTTCCTAGGGGCTTCCCTCAGGGATAAGCCTGGTGGTGTTTGACTTAAAGCTCAGTGGTAGCTGAAAGGTTCCATCCTAGAGAATCATTTGGCCTTGTCAGAATGATCCAGCAGCTAAGATGAAACGACTCTGTAGTTGGTCTATCTGGGTTCAGGTCCCACCTTCACTTTTACCCACTCTAAAACCATAGACATATAGCTTAACTTCTCCATGGTCAGCTGGTTCAACGGTAAAAGGATGACAGTAAAAGCAGTGCTCACCTTGTAAGCTCTACCTTATAAGGCCATGCTGAATGTATCTACTGGGATGGGCAACAAAATGTAGGTAAGGCATCAAGAAATGTGGGTTCTGATGAATGGGAAAAGGAGAGACAGTTTTCCTTGCCGACGTGATGCCTAGTGGGTTGACCAAACTTCAGGGCATGGACCCTCACCTAGGAGCATTTGGGAGGTGCAGATTGGAATCAACAGGCCTTAAAAAATGGAAATAAAATAAACGAAGGAAGAGAAAAGGACAAATAATAGTGGAGGATATGAAATGAGTGGACAACGGAAGGGCTGGAGACGGGGAGCAGGTTTGAATGTGATCAAAATACATTTATGCAATTCTTGAATCAACAGAAATTATATATAATGTTGGTCACTGTTTTGGTTGTCATAAGTTTTCGCTAGGACTAGGTTATTAGTGGAACACTGAGTAGATGAGGAAGCGGGTCTCTTCTGATAACGTTCAACTATAGAGTGGTTTCAATAAAAAATGTTCCCTACAGGTTCAAATATTTGAACACTTGGTCCCCAGTAGGTGGCGCTGTTTGCTGGGGGTGGACTTTGAGAGTTCACAGCCTGGTCCACTTACAGTTTTTCTTCTCTGACTCCTGTTTGCCCTTGAAGATGGGAGCTCTCGGTTTTGGTACCTGCCTCCATTCCTCCCTGCCATGATGAATTCTTTTTTTAGTATATTTAATTTATTTTTTTACTTTATGTGTATTAGTGTATTGCCTGCATGTTTGTAAGTGCACCTGCATCATGCAATGCCCGTGGAAGTCAGAAGAGGGCTTGGATTCCTTGGAACTGGAGTTACAGACAGTTGTTATCTGCCATATGAATGCTGGGAATTGAACCTAGGTCCTCTGCAAGAGCCGTCAGTGCTTTTAACCACTGAGCCATCTCTCCAGCTCTGTCATAATGAATTCTTATCTCTCTGGAATCATAAGCCAAAATACACTCTTACTTCTATAAGTTGCCTTGGTCCTGGTGTTTTATCACAGCATATGTAAACACTGCATTTTCTTCTGGTCTGTGAGCCACAGTGGGCTTGACAAAACAGCAAGGTCAGACTTACAGTGACAGTGATAAGAAATCCTTACTGCTCCTGATGTCAACAATATTAATTGTCAACTTGACCGGGCTTAGAATCACCTAAGTTGGTCATCTCTGGGCCTGCCTCTAAGGGGTCATTTTAATTAGGTTAACCTCTGACCATGCTTGTGAGGGATTTTAGTATTAGATTAATCTATGTGGGAAGACTTACTATAAATGTGGGTGGCATCACTCGCTGGGCTTGGGCCCTGAACTGCAAGAAAAGAAAAAAACAAGCTTGAGCACTAGCATTCATCCCTCCCTACTTCCTACTGTGGAAGCAGTGACCAGGACCTTATGTTCCTATGACCATGACTTCCTGGCTATGGTAGACTGCAACCTTCAACTGTGAGCCCCAATAAACCCTTCCTTCCTTAAGGTACTTTTGTTTGGGTATTTTATTCCAGCAACAACAACAAAAAAAATAGACTGGTCTACACTGTCTCTTAGCATTTCATTTGGTGCTCAGTCTAACCACAATTCAGTCACTATGGTTCTTTTTAAGCACACAGCTTGTGGTGGCTTTAAATGAGAAATGTCCCCCATAGGCTCACATATTTGAACATTTGGTCCCCAGTGGTGATGCTGTCTGTGGAGGTTTAGGAGGTCACTGGGGGCAGGCTTTGTGAGTTCACAGCCTCATCCCATTTCCTGTGCTGTCTTGTTCTTGCTGGTGCTTGAAGATGTGAGCTCTCAGCTTCCCGCTTCAGTCCCTACTGTTAAGGCTACCCTGCCATTACAGACTCTTAACTGTATAAAACTCTTCATTCCCTAAGTTGCCTTGACATGGTGTTTTATCTTAACAACAGAAATGAACTAACGCATAGCTAAATTGTATCTCTCGGGCTCCTTATGGTTAGGCCAAGGGATTGTGGGTAGGAGCCAAGGAATCCATAGCCAGGCTCTGCCTCTCCTTCCCTTCCCTCTGGTCTCCACCAGGCACAGGTAGAGAACCCAGAAGCTGGCCGCATTCACAGAAGGAATCATCCCATGGAAGAGAACACCCTCCCTCCCAGCTCCACCCCTATCCCAGACCTGGATTGCATTACAAGGAGAAATAAAAGAAAAAACTTTTTAAAGAAACCTCTGAGATTCCCAGAAAATTTGTTACAATTATTAGCTGAACTCGATCAATATAGTTTGTTGCAAATTTTCCTTCCTAAGTATGAATGTTTGCGAGCCCATTTGGATCTTTCAGTACTGAAAATTCAAAAATAAGGAAAATCCTGTTTTTTTTTTTTCAGGCTGATTTGACTTGATTAAAAAAGAAATTACACTGATATTTCCATATCCAAACTGTCTTTGGGCAGCAGCTTTACTGCTAGAGGAAATGGGCGTAGCCTGGTTTAAAGCACTTCCGCAGCAAGGGTGAGGCAAGTTAGAGATGTCTGAGCACCAGCCAGACCTTCAGGCCCTCATCACCATCAGGACATCTTTCCTACTGAAGTTGACCTAAAGTCCAATTACTTCTTGGAAGCCTGAATGTTCTGGTGTTGAGTAGAAATTATACTGTTTCCTCTCTCCCACTTTTACACTTCAGTTTTTCAGTATCTATTTCTATCATTTTTAATTGCTTTAAACTCCAATTTTTTACATTCTTCCCCAATAGAAATGCTGCTGCATTAAAATATTTTAAACAGTCCTTTTAAAAGAATTTCCTCTCTTGAAACTTGAATAATTTCTAAATCAGGGAGACATTCATGAATAGCAAATGAGGAACATATTGCAGAGCACAGAGGAGAGGATCCTGTTCTCAACAGTGGCTAAGTCCACTAGAACATAGGGGAATTATTTTAAAGAAGAAAAATGACTTTTATAGTAATGATGTTTTTTAAATGAATTAATATACTTATCATGTATTGTATAATCAGAAAACAAAGTTGAACAATTCTGAATTATAGTCATAATTCATTTTCTGAATTGGCATAATAATCAGAAACATTATTTACTGAATGTAAAAACTTTAGTTTACTTTTTCTTCCTAATATCAAAATATATTTTTATATTGAATTTTTAATTGAATTTTTGTGTGTTTCATACAGAACATCTCAATCAATCTTAACCACCCTCCCACAGCCCCCCACCCCGAATTCATATACTCTGTCATTTGTGTTAAGGCCTCTTGTGTCAAGTTAGTGTCCCCAGACATTCTTCAGTGGAAGTTCATCCTCTGAGGTCTAGTCAGCCTATTCAGAGTCCCTTGCTTTAAGATTAACTCTTCTTCACCCAACATAATAAACTGTCAATATTGCTTCAGCAAAGACTGGGGTCTGATGCCCATTACCCTAGTTCCATGTGGGTTTTTATCTGCTTGAGTTTGCTTGGGTCTCTAGCATGCCGACACCATTTTTGTATGTTCATATAAGCAAGGTCCTAGGACCTTGTAGGATTCTATTTCCATATGGGCATGTACCTCCTCCCTGGCTCTTACAATCTTTCAGTCCACTCTTCCCTGAGCCCTGAGTGAGTGAAGATTAGTATAGGAGTCCTGTCCAGAGACTCACACTCTGCAGACTCGTAATCTCCACATTTTGGCCATTTGTGACCTTTTGTGTTCCTGGCCCTCTGTTGCATGAGGGAGCTTCATTGATAAGAATTAAGGAACGCATTAGTAAAGACTCTTTGTTCTAGATTCCCTGAGCTTAGGTATAGAGGTTTCATTGTAGATTTGCCATTTCGGCTAGAGCAATTCACAGACTATGTCTGGGTGTGACCAGTTGTGGTTCCTCTGTGGCATTTTCTATCTGATGCAAAAGGAGCTTCTTTGATGAGTGATGACTGGGGTACTTGACTGTAAATATAGGGATATATATTTTTCACTTAGTAAGAAGTTACATTTGTCTAGGAATGTGACAGCCCTAGGGATCCATGATCTCTTCAGCCATGTGTATTTGGCTATGTTTACAGTACCACATGAGTTTCCTCCCATTGAGTGGGCTTCAAGTCCAATTAGATAGCTGTTGATTGCCCCCAAGATAAAAGTGCCACTACTGCACCCGCTTTGTGTGCTGTGCCGGTCGTTGATGTGGTTATTTTGTCATGAAGCTGGTGTTGGCCCATCCATTGATGCTCTCCCTTGGCTGCTTGCATAGTGCTCTCCAGAGCTATGAGTGCTAGTCTTCAGGGGAAGTGCTTTTCAGGTCAGTTCCAATGTCATTGTTCCAAATCTGTTTTCTGAAGTATGTCTTGTTTTCAGCAATAGGGTCTTACCTTCACGTTCTGGGAGGTAATCAAGGGTTATGGCAATAGCCTGTATAATCTGGGGAATTTCTTGGATCACCCTGGTAAACAATCAAATGAAGGTTTCTCCTGCCTGGCACTGTTTCTTGTTATGTAGCCTTCAGCTATACACATGGACTCACGTGGAGATATTGTTTGTGTAATTTGTCATTAGGTTGTTACACTAAGATGATTCCCTCCGGTGTTTACACTAGCTAGGCTTTATATATATTTGTCTCTCTCCCTGTCTAACCCTCCCTCCACATCCTCCCCACTTAAAGTGTCTCCATTTTCTCCATTTCTCCCTTGATAATACCAGTTTCCTATGGTCCCACCTCTCTTGAGATCCTTCTTTTACTTTATCCCCAGAGTTTCTTGTATAATTCTCCTTCCCTCCTCCCATTTAAATACCCCCATTTATCTATTTCTCCCTTAGTAATACCTGTCTCCTACTAGTCTCAGTTTCTTTCTTTCCCTTTACCTCCCTGTATCTTTTCCATTTTCCTAGTTCCTGGAGTCACATCAGCATATAAACTCAATTATAAGGATAGGGAGAACATATGTTGTTTGTTTTTCTGAGTCTGTGTTACTTCACATAACATAACAGTTAGTAGTACCATCCATTGACTTGCAAATGTCATGATTTTGTCTTCTTTTACTGCTGAGTAGAACTCCATTGTGTAAATGTATCACATTTTCAATAACCACTCATCAGTTGAAGGATACTTGAGTTGCTTCCATCTCTTAGCTATTTGAAAAAAAGCAGCCACAAACATGCATGTACAAGTATCTTTGCAATAGGATGAGTCCTCTGGGTATATGCCACAGAGTAGATAACTGGGTAAAACAGTAGGTTCATTTTTAGTTTTTAAGAATTCTCCACACTGCTTTCCATAGGGGTTGCATGAGTTTGCAATCCCACCAGCAGTGAATGAGCATTCCTCTTTCTTCACATCCTCTACAGTATTTGGCATCATTTGTTCTCTTGACCTTAGCCAGTCTGCCTGGGGTAAGATGGAATCTTAAAGTGGTTTTAATTTGCATTTACCTAATTATTAATAACATTGAACACTTATTAAAGATGTGTCTCAGCCATCTTTATTTCTTCTTTTGAGAACTCTCTGCTCAGATCATTAGCCCATGTTTTTATTGGGTCACTTGTTTTCCTGATTATTTGTTTTTTGAATTCTTTATATATTCTGGATGTTAAGTCTCTTTCAGATGTGTCACTGGTGAAGATTTTCTCCCACTATGTGGGTTTTCTCTTCACTTTGTGGATTGTTTCTTTTGCTGTACAGAAGTTTTTTAGTTTAGTGAGGTCCCACTTCTTGATTGTTGATCTTGATTCCTGAGCAACTGATGTCTAATTTAGAAAGTTCTTTCCTACACCTATATTTTGTAGGTTACTGCCAATGTTTTCTTCTAACAGTTTCATAGTTTCAGGTTTCACATTGAGGTCTTTGATCCATTTGGAGTTGACTTTGTACAAGATGAAAGATTAGGGTCTAATTTCATTCTTCTACAGGTGGAGATCCAGTTTTGTAAGCACCATTTGCTGAAGATAATATCTTTCTTCCAGTGAGTGTTCTTGGTCCCTTTGTCAAATATCAGGTGGCTGAAATTTCCTATACTCATGTTTGGGTCTTCAATTATGTCCCACTAATCCATGGTCTATTTTTGTGCCAATATCATGCTGCTTGTAAGAGTATAACTTCACAATACAGTTTGAAATCTTGTATAGTAATCCCCGCTGCATTGCTCTTTGTACTCAGGGTTACTTTGGCTATCCAGGATCTTTTGTGCTTCCATATGAATTTTAGTATATTTTTCTAATTCTGTGAAGTATGTCATGGGGATTTTGACTGAGGTTAAATTGAATCTTTTACATATTCCTTTTGGTAGGATGGTCATTTTTACAATATTAATTCTTCCAATCCATGAACAGGGGAGGTCCTTTCATCCTATGGTGTTCTCATCAATCTCTTTCTTTAAATATTTAAAATTTTCATTGTAGCTATCTTTAATGTCTTTGGTCAGGTTTATTTCAAGATATTTCCTTTCTTTTTCTTTGAGGCTATTGTGAACGGGAGGGTTTCCATGTTCTCTTTCTCCAATTGCTTGTTATTGGTATATAGAAAGGCCACTGACTTTTGTAGATAAACTTATAATCTGCCATTTTACTGAAAGTGTTAATCATTTCTAGGAGTTTTCTGGTGGAAGTTTTGGCATCTCTTAGGTATAATACCATGTTATCTGCAAAAAAGGGAAAATTTGACCTCTTCTTTTCCAGTTCATGCTCCTTTAATTTCCTTCTCCTGTCTTATTGTTCTAGCAAGAGTTTTGAGCACCTATTAAACAGGAGCAGAGATAGTGAGCAGCCTTGTTGGGGTTCTGATTTTAAGGGGAATACTTCTAGTCTTTTTCCATTTAGAATGATGTTGGCTGTGGGTTTGCTGTATATAGCTTTATTTATGTTGAGGTATGTTTCCTCCAGTCCAATTTCCTCTAGGACTTTTAACAGAAATGCATATTGAATTTTATTAAACGCCTTTTCTGCATCTCTTGAGATGACTGTTACTTTTTCTTTGAGTCCATTTATATGCTTTATGACATTTATTGACTTATGTATATTGAACCAACCTTGCATCTCTGAAATAAAAGTGACTTGATCATGGTGTATGATGTTTTTGGTGTGTGCCTGTAATGTGGTTTGCAAGTATTTTGCTGAGAATTTTTGCATCTACATTCATTAAGGATATGGGTCGATAGTTTTCTCTTTAGTTGGGTTTTTGCTTGATTTGGGTATTAGAGTGATGCAAGCTACATGGAAGGAATTTGGGAATTCTACCTCTGTTTCTATCTTTGGAATAATTTACCTAATATTGGTTGTAGATATTGTTTAAATGTCTTATAGAATTCTGCTGTAAATACATCTGGGCCTAGGTTTTTTTTAGTTGGGAGTTTTAAAAGAATTCCCTTATAATACTCTGAATGCCTTTTTGTTGTCTGTTGTGATGTTTCCCCTTTCATCTCTATTTCTTGATTTCATCTTCATTTCTTGATTTGAAGTTGCTCTATCTTTCTTTTGGTTAACTGGGCTAACGGTCTGTCTATCTTATTTATCCTTTCAAAGAACCAGCTCTTGGATTCATTGATTCTTTGTATTGTTTTCTTTCTGCTCTGATTTTTGTTATTTCTTCTTGTCTGTTGGGTTCAGGTTTCATTTATTGTTGCCTTTCAAAAGTCTTGAATGTTAAGTCGTTTACTTGGGCTCTTTCTGATTTTCTAATGTTGGCACTTGAGCTATAACTTCTCTCTTAGGACTACTTTTAAAGTGTCCCAGAGGTTTTGTTGTATTGTATGGTCCTTTTTGATTAATTTCAGGAATGCTGAAATTATTTCTTTCTTAATTTCCCCTTTGACTCATTCATCATTCAGGAATGTGTTGTTTAATCTCTGTGAGTTCTTGTAGTTACTAGGGCTTCTTCTGGTGTTGATTTTAAGCTTTATTGCATTGTGGTCTGATAGATTACATGGAATTATCTCATTTTTTGTATTTGTTGAGGGTCGTTTTGTGCCCCAGGATGTTGTCTATTTTGGAGAAAGTTCCATCGGGCACTGAATAGAAAGAATATTCTTTGGTGCTTGGGTGAAATACTCATTAGATGTCTGTTAGGCCCATTTGATGTATGGTATCATTTAATTCACATATCTCTCTGTTTATTCTCTGTCCAGTTGACCTGTCTAATCAGACAGTGGGGTATTGAAGTGCCCTACTAGTGAGTTGGGATTAATCTGTGCCTTAAAGTCCTGTAGTATTGTTTTTATGTGGTTGGGTGCATCAGAATTTTGCGCATATATGTTCATGATGATAATATCTTCTTGGTTAACTGCTACTTTGATCATAATGAAGTGACTATCATTATCTCTTCTGATTAGTTTTAGTTTGAAGTCTATTTTGTCAGATACTAGAATGGCAATTCCTGCTTGTTTCTTAGTGCCATTTGTTTGGAATATTTCTTTCTGTCTTTTCACCTTAAGGTAGCTTTACCTTGAAGGTGAAATGGGATTCTTATAGACAAGAAAAAGATGGATTTTGTTTCTTAATCCAATCATCTAGCCTGTGTCTTTTGACTGAGGAGTTCAATCCATTGGTATTTAAAGTTATTATTGAAAGATGTGTATTATTTCCCATCATTTTAATTTCTGTTTGCATTCTTGGTCTAATCCTGTGTTCCCACATTTATACCTCCATTTAATTTCTTTCTGTTGCCCCTTGAGTATAGTTGTTTCTTTCTTCAGCTCTTTGTTTTGCTTCAAGTATTCTCTGAAGTGTTCTTTTTTGTACTCAAATTCTTTCAGCCTATTCATGACATGGAAGATTTTTCTTTCATCTTTAATTATAATAGACATTTTTGCTGGGTAAAGCTTTCTGGGTTGGCATCTCTGGTCATTTAGAACTGGGAATGCTTTGGTCCAGGCTCTTCTGGCTTTCATAGTTTGCATTGAAAAGTCAGCTGTAATTTTGCTGAGTTTTCCTTTATATCTAGCTTATTTTTCTTTTGCAGTGTTTGGTATTCTCTCTGTGTTCTGTATGTTTACTGTTTTCACTATGATATACTGTGGGGAGTTTCTTTTCTGGTCCTGTCTGTTTGGTGTTCTATGTGCTTCTTGTATTTGTATGAGCATGTCTTTCCTTATTTGGGGGAAATTTTCTTCTCCAATTGTGTTGAAGATTTGGTCAATATCATTATCCTGAGATTCCTCTTCTTCCTCTATGCCTTTGATGAGTAAATTTGGTCTTTTCATAGTGTCCCAAATTCCCTGTTTATTTTATTCCTGTGTTTTTAAAAAACAACTTTCATATCTCTCCTTGATTGGTTCAGTTCTTCCACTTTACTGTCTAGTTCTGATATTCTGATTTCTATTTCATTCATTTTATTGCTCAGGCTTTCTCCTATCACTTCCAATTGCCATATTGAGGTTTCACTTCCTTCTTCTTCATTTCTGAGTTTTCTTCAATATGTCTATCTCTTTTGTGAGTTCAGTCAGAAGTTTATCCCTGTCTTCTTTTAGTTCTTGGAATTGTTTGTTTGTGTGTTCTTTAAATTCACTGAATTCTTTGGTCATGTTCATGATTGTTCTTTGAAATTCTATGTCCTGGCTTACCTCTATGGAGTTCTTATTGGAGAACTCTTCTATACTACTGGTGCTGTTTGTTGGGGTCATATTAATTGGGTTTTTCATATTATTGTTTCATTGTAATTTTGACATGTGGATTTCTTTTGTTGTTTGTGATTCTGGTATGAATCTCAAGCCTTCCTTTGTTGAGTTGAAGACTGATTTTGTTTGTATTTTTGATATTCCTTGTTTACTCATTAGGTATGAAAATGGTTGGTTTTGGCTTCAGGTTCTCTCTTTGGATTTTATATTGGAGGGACCATATGGCTGTAGTCCAGCTACTCAGGAATTTCCACAGAGGCCCCCGTCAGGCACCCATCAGGTACTCTCAGGCTTCCTTCTAAGGTCTGGGCCCCTACTAGCCAGCCAGAACAGCACAATTTGGAATGATTGCTAGGTGAAGGGCAGATTCAGACACTCTTAGGCAGCCTGGAATTGTATGAACCACTGGAAAAGGGCAGAGAAGTGTAGCCTTGCAGAGAAGTGTAGCTTCAGATGGTCCCAAGGTAGGGAGATGGGCATGATGCAATTTGGGATGCTGACTACCACTTGGAGGCTGGATTCAGGCATTCTCAGGCAGTCTGGAAATGTCTGGGCCCCTGGTGGAGGACTGTGGAGTCTAGCCTCCATACAGAGGCCAGATTAAGGTACTCTCAGATCAAAATATATTTTAAAAAACGTTTTTACATTTATGTGTGTGTGTATGTGTATGTATGCATGTATGTATGTATGTATGTATGTATGTTGTACATGTGAAGATTAGAGGACAACTTTCAGGAGTTAGTGTTTTCCTTCCACCATGTGGGATCTGAGTGGAACTAGTGTTGTCAGGCATGGTGCCATGTGCCTTTAACTACTGAACCATCTCCCTGGCTCCAAACATATTTTTTATAGACAAAGCGTCTGTCATAGTAAAAGTAGGTGTCAGGCAAACTTGCACTTCTTTTAGTTGGACTTGGAATTGTCCCACATGGATAATTTGGGAAATCATCTTCTGTTGAAAGATAGATAGGGGGTTGACCTTTAAACCATCATTTTTACTGCTTTGTTCCTTTGGAAAATTCTATTCACAAATGCCTAAGTGTTGTGGCATTAGAGGCTTGTATGCCATTCTAAAAGAAAAAGGAAAATACATGATCAAACTGAGAACTGAACAAACTGTTAGCAAGTCACATATCACCCTGGAGAGATGAAGAGAAGGAACACAAACATACCTATAGGTAACTAACACAGAACAAAAATAGGGCATTATATTATTTTGTTTACTTTTTCTTAACTGCGTATGGCATGAAGAATTAATTTTTAAAATCCCCTGGGGGTATTTTAATGTTTCTGGGAAAAGTGACTTATACTCAAAATGACAGTTTTTCTTCCACTGTTGAGTCTCTATGTTTGGAGTTTTATATGGTACAATATTTGGTTTGTGATGGTTTGACTGGAATGTCCCCCACAGTCTTTTTCTTTATTTGTTTGCTCAGATAGCAATGCTATAATTGGGGGGTCTCTAAAGTCTTAAGAAATGGAGTCTGGCTGGTGGAAGCAGGAGCCAGCTTGGAAAGATACATATATACTTTTGGTTCTGGCCTGCCATTTCTGCTCCCTGGTCTCTATCATGTGTACGAGTCTCTACCTCTCTATTGTTGCCTCCTTCTTCCACCAACCCCAATGGAGTCACTTCCACAGCCATCCCTTCCCTGATGGACTGCCATCTTTAAAACCGTGAGCCAAAAGGAACCTTCCTTCCCTTAAGTCGCCTCTATCGGCTATTTTGTCACAGTAATGCACAAGCACATTTATGAGACAGGCAAATGGAAGAGCTAACTTTGTTTTGAATTTGCTATTGGGGATTTGGATGGAAGGGTAAAAGGTGCAAAGGCAATTTCTGGGTACTTCAGACTTGCATAGCAGCAGGGTTACAGCCCTGATGAACATGAAGACAAAATTAGAAAACGATCTCTTGTGAGAGGAAGTTAGTGGAACACTTTTACAAAGCTACTTTGTCTTGGGGGGGGGTGGTAAGGAGCAGCTCTTGGTTGGATGGTATCTGAGCACCAAAATACAGTTGCTTGATTGGCTTACCCAGCTTCCAAATCTTTTCCTAATGCCAAGAGTTATCATCTTCTGGTCAAGGTGGGAAAACAGATGGGGGAAAAGATGAGGCACAGATAGACTAATCAAGTGGTCCAAGATCTTCAAGGCAATAATTGGAGATACAGGAATTCAAAGTCAAGGCCCACAGGCACCAAAATCCACACTGGGAAAAACAAAGAATGAACAGAGAGAGAACACACAAAGAATACCCACTGGGAGACAGCAGATGGCTTGGGTTTTACCTCTCATTACTGTTGACTGAGGGGAAGTCTCTGCAGGCCTGTAGCGAGGTGAGTGAGTCTATAGCACTGTTTCTCTCCTCCAGCTCCCAGAGACTGAGCCCCAAATTGTGGGCTTAATTGAGAAAATTTCAGTTCTAAAAGGAAACATACTGGACAGAGTCCAACAAAACTGCAAAGACAAAAATGGAATAGAGATTTATCTGTTGGATAATATATAAATCCAAGCCCTCCAGCTTGCTCCAAAGGGGAGGTGCGTACCATGGACTGTAACTCTTTGAAGTGTGTGTCCACCCTTCAGGAGTGATTAGTCTGCAGCAAGGGTAAGCTTGGGAGTTGGAAGTGATGAAATGTGATGAGAAGCTTCCAGACTGATAGTAGAAAATGCTTTTTGGAAGAGTTATAAGGCAGATTCGTGAGGGCTCAGTGGTTCTCACTCTCCCTGACTCCCCCACGTTCTGAGAGTTCCTTTGTCTCCTGAAGAAACCCTTTCCCACCCACCCAGCAGCTGCTGCAGGTGGCACAGGACCCACCCAACCCTGGAGATGTTGATCCCAGAAAGCAATGTGGCCTGAAGATCCAAATGAGCAAGGTGACTCATTCTGCTTCCTGCCTTGGTCATTTGCATGAGTCATCCACTTTAACAGAGACCTAACTATGGGAAAGGAACATCAAAAGGACTTTCTATGACCTTCTTATCAATATTTAATGAAAAGGAATCTTGTAAGATCCTCACAGAAAATGTTTCTCTGACCTTTTCGTTTTGTTGCCATTTCTTTCCAGTCATCAGTCTGGGAGGAGGAGAAAGGAAGCTCTGGGCAAGACAAAGAAAGGTTAAAGCTTGTCAGTGGGTAGTGATTCAAGCTGCTCTGCCAAAAGAAGGACAAATGCCCAGGTCTCTCCTGGGGAGGGGGACTCTTCCTTGGAGTAAATCAGAGCTCTTGTCACTGAACACTTTTCAGATCTGTGTTTGGACGCCTGCAGGGGGATGGAAAGTGGTGGGTGATTCAACTCATGAACTTTTGTCAGATGGACAGAGCTGGAGTTAAAACTTGAACCTGCGACTGGTCAGCAGAATGACTTCAGGCGAAATCCTTCAGTGAGTTCAGCTTTAGTTTTTAGATCTACAAAGTGATTGTAATAAAAAGAATAGTCTTGAAAATAGTAATGACAGCACACCTATCACTGATGGAGCTTCTACTCTGTGCCAGACATTACTCTATGGATTTTGAGCGTAATATCTCATCTAACCTCCATAGCAATCTCAGAGAGGAGTACTATTGCTATACCCATTTTACAGGTGTGGAACCTGAGACACAGAGGTAAAAGAATGTGTCCAAGTTTATGAGATTAGAAAGTGTCAGAAACATCATAATATCTTCCTCTAGTTGCTATGAGGCTTGAAAACCAGATAATGGAATTAGTTCCAGTAAATACATATGCTTATTTTTCAAGCTAAAAGAAAAAAGGAAGGAATTTCCTTTTAAACTGCTCCAATTTCTAATTTCTTTTCAAATATATGAATGATTCTGTCATCAGCACACTATGTGAGAGTAATTCATAGTATCCCATACTTTTTAGCTCAAATCATCCAAAGTCATAGAGAACGTTTATGAAAAAGACTGTGCATAATACCTGATACTAGCCTAGCATATATTTTATTTAAGAAACTGCTCTATTCATTTCTCAACCATCTAAAATAAACCTATGGAAGCTACTGGAAACTTTCCATGAACATGTTACAAATTTAAGCATGTACCACAGAGAAAAACAAAATCTCTTCTCTCTACATGTGCTACAGACACACACACATAGACACACACACACACACGTATAATTGTGAATGCTTCTACTTAGATGTTCAAGACTACTTTGAAAATGATTCAGAGTAGAACCTTGACAGTAGCATTTTTCATATCTGTTGATACATTAGATTGTTTGGGATGCTATAATCAACTTAAGCAACAAGAATGAACTTTTCCACAGTTCTGGAGGCTAGAAAGTCCTAGATCAAAGTGTTACCTGATATGGTTTCTAGTGATGGCCGTCTGCATGGCTTGTAAGCTGCCACCTCCTGCTGTGTCCCCACAGGTCCTTTCCTCAGCTTGAGCTTGAGAAAAGTGTGATATCTCTTTCTCTTTTTTCTTCCTCTGTTTCCTTTCTCTTCATCTTCCTTTTCATTGTCCTCCTCCTCTTCTTCCACCAGTGTCCTAGTTTGCTTTCTGTGACTGTAATCAAAACACTGACTGAAACCAAGCTGTGGAGGAAAAGGTTTATTTGCCTTATAAGTACACTCCACCATACAGGGAAGCCAAGCAGGAACCTAGAGCACAGATCACGATGGTACACTGCTTACTGGTTTGCTCCCCTGGCCTGTGCTCAGCCTACTTTGTTATATGACCCTGGACTACTAGCCCATGGGTGGCATGACCCATAGTGGGCTGGGCCTTCTCACATCACTCAACAATCAAGAAAATGTCCCACAGACATGGCCACAGGTAAATCCAATGGAGGAAATTCCTCAATTGAGGTTCCCTCCATTCAGATGCATTAAGTTGACAACTGAAGCTATCCACATGACCAGTGCTTTTGGATTGGAGTCATACCCTATGAGTTCTTTAACCTTAACCTTAATTCCTTCCTTAAAAGCTTTCTAAATGCCTTCATAGAGATTGGCTGAGGCTAGGCTACATTTTCTGCTAGGGCTATGTATTTCAGGCAGTCATTCACAAATTATTCAAATTTCCATTGATAGTGATTATCTGGTCACTAGTAATTATGAAAGGTGATGAATTGGGCAGTTATTGATTATAGCCTATGAATAGATTAAATAGAGAAGATCTGAAAGCAGACTATGGAATGGTGGTGGTATTCTCAAAATTAAGTCTTGGTGGCTATTGTGCTCCTAATGTTGAAGGGCACTTAAGAACATAGCCTGCATCTGGATAGTCAGTAAAGGTATGGATTTTAGAACAGAATCTGGGATGTTTAACATTTTGTTGAGCATAGCTGGTCAAGGAGCTAATCTCATAAGACATTTCAGGGAGAAGTTTCAAAGTTTCATGACTGCCAACTATTATGGGGAAAGATATCACTATTTCCCAGGGGATTAGAAATAGAACTAATTTTATTCTCAGGGGCATTTTGATTTTGGAAAGGGTGTCTGTTTAGAAACAGAAATTAAATGCTGTCTTTGAAACCCCTGTCTCAGGGAAATAGACAATCGTTGGGCATAATGCAGGGTGGTCCTAGCTGCTAGGAAGAATGGAGGAATGGCTCTCGTGGGTATGCTGCTCCACACCGGTTGGTTGTGAAACCAGTTTCTGCCCAGCACCTGGAGGGAACCTGATCCACCTGGGAACAAACTGTGATTGGCTGTAGTCAGGACCCCACCCCATGAGGCTATTGGCTAACAAGACCTATAAGACTCTGTTCTTTCTTGAATAAATGAGTTTGCATCAGACTACCACTGCTGGCTTTCCACTCAACTCCCTGAGTCTGTGTGTTGACTCTGCACCTACTAGTCCCCTCCCCCACAGCAGAGCTCCTTCAGTCCCCCTTGGGTTGGTCCCGAGTGCTGGGACCCCAACATACAATTAGACATTCAATGAGATTTTTTATTAAATAATTCTTAAACTGATCTGGAAAGGAAAGGGCCATTCTGCAGAAGGGATGCATTCTTTCAAATGGTGTGCATCATTTCCCATGTTGCTTTCACATTCCAGAAAACAGACACTTGAGGGTTCTGAATGACTGTGGGCAAGTTTCCACATGAGCTCTGAAAATTCAGTAGTGCTGAATTGGTTAGTTCAGGAAAATTTGGAGTACTTTTTTAAACTTCTGGAATAGAAAATGCTATCCTCTCACTTTCCAACTTCATTACCTTCTCCCTTTGGTCACAGGTGTGCTCGAGCATAGGCCTGTCTTTCCGTGTGTGAGTGGGGTACAGGCACAGGCCTGTCTTTCAGTGTGTGAATGGGGTACAGGTATAGGCTGTCTTTCTGTGTGTGGAAGGCACAAGCTAATGGCACAGGAAGGGAAAACAACAGAAGTTTCCATTTGTAAAAACTGAGACAATATTTTCTCTTATGTTCAAAATAGGATTAATATATAAGGCTATTGTCTTCAGAGTGAGTTTTCAAGGGAAAAAAACTGAAACTTCTTCTAGAATTGAGGAGCTAAGACTGGAACCCTACTAGTTCTCCCCAGAGCATAGAAACCTCACAATCTCCAGATTCACTGGGGGTGGGAGTGGGATACAGAACACCTGTTCAGAGCGAGAGGGTCCTCCCCTCCTGAGGATGTGTGTGTGCTAGGAAGAAGGAACACACAATAGCCAGAGAAAATGATGCTTGTGCCTGAGAGACATTTGAACAAGTGGAGGGAACACTCACTCCACACAGTTACTCTAGTTTCTATTAAGCCAGTCTACAGGCAGCCTGGCCAGTCTTGTCTCTTGCTTTATAGTGAGAAAGTGCCTGTGAGCCCCTGGGAGCTACAGGAACATTGGCAGCAGAGGCCAGGCTTGGATAGAAGATGCTCTAGACACCCATAAATCTCTAGGTTTATATCAGGGCCTGATCAACAGGAGAGAGAGGCCAGACCAGCAGTTCACGAGTCATAGACCCCTGGTGGACAAGAGGGCCGCAGGACACAGTCAGAGCTCGAAGAGGCCCCTAGCCAGTTAACTCGTCATCTTTTCCACCTTAAGGTAATGTATACCATAGCTATAACTACCTTCTTCTTCCTGTTTACCAAATTAGGAGGAAAAGAAAGAACAGAGGGGACAAAAGGTAGAGACTGGAAGAAAGGGAGGAAGTTGTCCTAGGTACTTCCTATTGCTGTGATAAAAACACTGAGCAGAACCAACTTGGAGAGGAAAGGGTTTATTTTATCTAATGTCTCCTAGGTCACCGCTCATCACTGAGGGAAGTCAGTGCAGGAACCTGAACCTGAAGCACAGACCACGGAGGTACACTGCACACTGGTTTCTTCACAAATTTCAAGTTTGATAATTTATTCTAAATATTTGCAACATAGAAAAGAGACATCAACGCCATAACTCTCTTTATCTGGATTAGACGAGTCACACACAGGGTAGAGAAGACTTTTTATTCAGAAAAAACATCTTGGACCTGGGTGTTTCCAGCCAAATTCTGACTGCGTTTAGCCTTTTTTTTCTGGAGCTCAGCTGTACCGATCACTTCTTTCTTTCTTAACTCAAGTTATCCATGTGTTTTTTTAGCCTTTTCTGAACCATATGTGCTATGTATAGCAACACCTCCTGTTTAGTGCCTGTCTTGTCCTCGGTTCACTGTACAGGTCCAAATCATTCTTTGAGCCCCAGCTCCTAGTCTACTCTTTCATGAGTACCTTGAGAGTCCTTAGGTTCCTGGTCCTTTCCTTTTCTTGGGAGTCCTACAACCCCTGTTAAATGACTAGTTTTTGTATTTGATGTTGTGCTGTCTAGAGGTTTTGTTTACGTATATATACAACTTCTCTTTCCAGCATCACTCCTGGTTTATTAGAGGCATTTCTGTTCCCCCCATAGAATGGTCTATGACTTCAGAAATGAATATTGAGTGAATGAATGTGTCTTGACTGTCTCAAAGGGGTAGTCCTAGGTTTCACTGGATTTAAAAGAAAGAGCAGCTCAAAGGAATGTTTATGTGTTAAGATTTCCTCGTAGTGGAAAGTCCCAGCCAGTTACCAATTAATAGTGAGTATCAACAACTGTTTATCTAGAACCTAACGGAGGGACATGTCTGGAGATAACTCCACCAGCAGAGCCTGTTGTGAAACACGCTGCATTCTGACCAGTTTACTCCCTCTTTTCTATCAGACTAATCACTTAACTCTTACAATGCCACAGACAGAAAATTAATTCTATTCTCAGTTAATCTGAGTGTTAAGAATCCTGTTACCAGGTTGCAGAAGTCAGCAGGCTGATACCAGAGTACCTGGTTTTGTGTGTTTGTGCCTTTAAAGATCTTTGAGTGAAGAGATATGAACACAAAGGAGCCATTATGAGAGTCCTCCTGTTTATGTTCCTGGATTGTATCAGCTCAGGGGAAAGCTAGACAAGGGCAGGACTTGGACAAGTGACAAGACACAGTGGCAACGACAGGGCTGGGCAAACGATTGTAAATACCAAGTGCTAAACTATGTTACCTTTTTAGGGTGCTTTGTCCCTTTTGAGCAAGAACGAATTCATACTTTCATGAAGGTCATTTTGATTTTTATATCTGTGGGACGAGCACAAACTAATCACATGTTCATTTGCAGCTCAGTGTTTGAAAAACAAAATTTAGAAACCAAGAGCTACTTTGTTTAATAGCAAATATCATGGGACAGCCAACGACAGGGGCACGTAGACAGCGGTAGGTTTTCTGGTACTTGAATGGAAACCTTGCAGCTGGGCCAAGAAGCTGCCCCCTCTATTTGGATGCCCAAATCCATAATCATCACACATTATCAGGAGTGCATGTGAAAGATATGAATTATTGGTGAAGAAAGCTCACTCCCAAAGGATAGTCAGTGAAGGTATGACTTTTAGGACAGAATCTGAGGTGATTAACATTTTGTTGATCATAACTGGCCAAGAAGCCGATTTCATAAGACAGTTCAGGGAGAAGCTTCAAAGTTTCATGGTTGTCAAGTTTATGGGGAAAGATATCACTATTTACTGGGGATTAAAAATAGAACTAATTTTATTCTCAGGGCATTTTGATTTTGGAAAGGGTGTCTGTTTAGAAACAGAAATTAAATGCTGTCTTTGAAACTCCTATCTCAGGGAAATAGACAACTGGATATTCAATGAGATTTTTCTTAAACAGTCCTGAATGTTCTAGGAGGGACTGTGTGTACGGAGCGGAGGAGGGGTGAGGAGGAGGTAGACACGGCTCCGAGGAGCAGGGCCACAGAATACTCAGACAAACTGTTCTGAGGAAAAACCTGACAGACAAACTTGAGGAATGAACTCAGACTTTCAAGGTATCTGAGCCAAAACACGTTTTAGGGCTTTGATGTTAGGGGAAAAAAAATCAATGTATTATGAATTCTAAGATAATGAAGATCAAAGCCACAGGATTTAGAAGAAAAGAACATTACTATCATGTTTCAAGTTTGGGGAAATAAATGACAGAATGACCTTTGACTCACAATGCTGAAAGTAGATTTTTGAGTGCCTCAAAAGGGAAAAATCTTACAAACCTCTGCACAGGAAATTCATCATGATAATGTAGCAAACGTACATGAATTCATGTTGCAGGAAAGAAAACCAAAGTAGTGATAAGCAGCAATCTACTATCAATTAAATGTCTGTTGTAAGTGGGAGTCTTTATCCTCGAGTAGAAATCCATAATTATCATATAAAACATATTTCTGTAGGCTAGTTTTCCTTATTTAACAAAATTCCTATAATACATATTGTTAATTATGATCATCTTATTCCTGAGAAATTGATTTAGGTGGATTTTGTGCCACAAGAAGGTAAAAAGGAAGGAGGTGAAATCTCACTCTAAGATAGCTGATAGCATAGCTGTGAATACTCTAGGAGTCTTCTAACCAGAATATGTATTATCCCCTACTGAATTAATTAACTCATTTACCAACAAACAAGTGTCAAAATGAAACCCAAAAGAACCCTAGTTGCAAATGGGGGTTAGAAATGTAATCCTCAACTATTGTTACATCATTTTTAAGTTGTCTTTGGGCTGTTCAGATAAAGGTCTGTGAATTGTAAGGGGTCTGAGAGAGGTGAAACATCTATTCACTACCTGCTGAATGCCTTTAGGGCAGGGGCCTTGGAGGTACAGGACGGAGGCTTTCGATGTTTCGGGGAGAACAACACAATATACCAGAGCACTCAGACTAAGCCACTGCCTGGATTTCTAAAAAACCCAAGAGCTCCAGAACAGTGCTCAGATTTTGGCAGGGAGAAGTATCCCAAAATCGTGGTAGGTACATGAAGAAAGGGTTAAAGAAATCTTATAAGGGAACTTCTTTGACTTCACAGCTTTACTTTTACCAGTCTTTGGGATGAGGAGAATGTATCAGCACCAGGCTTAGGGTCAGACTGTTGCTGAGACTTGGTGGATCTATGTGACTTTGGAGAAATTATATAACATCCTGGAACTTCCACATCTTTATTCACGAAATGAAGAGTTGACTTCAGTGGTTTCCTTCTACTCTAACTTAGTATGATTTCATGAAGCCAGACTTAATGTGGCATCTTGAAAGATCCTCATCCCTTACAATGCAATCCCATCTGGAAGGCAGTAACTGCTCAGGTCTATTGTAGGACTGAGGCATTTACCAGGATCATCAATGATGGCTCTTATTGTCTGCCAACTGTCTGGAGATTCCTGTAGTTGGTATGGGCATTGCCCAGTTTCACAAGTCAGGAATGAGCTACAGAGGCAAAGGAGGAACACTGGTGAAGAGCAACTCAGAAATGGAACTGTTCTCTTAATTCAAGTCTCAAACCTGAACTCGACTTCTCTTATAGAAACAAGACCTTTGAGCAATGTTCCGTGTGTTTATTTTACTTGTATCAAAGAGGCTTTCATCTCCCCAGGGAAAATTATTAACACATTCCACTAAAGATGGGAGGGTGGAGGCCTGGCCTTGGAGAAAAAATAATCACCATCCTAATAAAAGAGCTGCCCGAAATGCAAACTTAACAAACAGTAACATAAAAGCTCCCACTTCTAATGACAGTGGTTGGCTGAACACCAAGGTCCTTGTGCCCAGAGGAGCATGTCTGGCTGATTTCTTGTCTGAAGGTTGACCCTTCTGTGACCAGGAATTTTCCACTAGAAAGTTGGTAGTGTGGACCTTTGTGGGCACCCGCAGCCAGTCACCCTCACCCTTAGCTGGACACTACATTGTGTTGGCTGACTGAACAGTGACTCTTGGTTCCAGGCTGTAAATTTTTGCCTTTCAAGATTATTTGGTTGATGAGACGAGGGTAGGAGGGGCTGCATGGCACTAGGTGGTGGATGGGGGTGTGTGTGGAAGGAGACCAACCACATTCACATATTTCAAGACTGAAATACAGCCAAGAGGAGTGACAGACATGAAATACACAGAGCGTCATTTCACCTTCACTAATGGATCACTCTGCAAGGCCTGGGCAGGGACTCGTTTGCAGACAGAGA
This sequence comes from Eospalax fontanierii, assembly GCA_035773235.1. Classification (NCBI taxonomy): domain Eukaryota; kingdom Metazoa; phylum Chordata; class Mammalia; order Rodentia; family Spalacidae; genus Eospalax; species Eospalax fontanierii. Next base: position 74,776,941 of record CM069527.1, on the reverse strand, counting down.
TGGTACCATTTTCTAAAGTATGTTCACTTGATTTACAGGAGCCATATGATGCTCAGGCACCTCCTCAGAGACACAGCTCAGCTAACTATATACAGTAAAGAGCAAAGGGGTACACAGGGAACTATTTATTGTGGGCCTAGGGTTCAGACATTTGATTGCCTTTTAGTAATGTTTCAAAATAACACCAAAATATTCGAAACCTCAGGACTCATGTTCGGTGATCATGACCATCAAGATTTATGAAGCTCATAAACACATAGTTTGTCATTAGCTTCGGTTTTCTCCTTTTGGAACTCAGAGATACTAAGAATACAAATGGGACTTGGGGAGCTTCACCCTGTGGAACGGCCCCTGGATCCTATGTAGAAACAGCATGGGACTCCAGCACTCTGCTCTGTTATCTGAAACGAGAGCATTCTGCCATGAGTAACTGAGGAAGACACTGGTGGGTACCTTTTGTGAGCATCCAAGCTATGCCCACTTACATCAAGAAGAGTTCTTCAAAATCCCACCATTCACCTGCTTCAAATACAGATTTTTAAACTTCGTTTAACAGTGAGTGTCATTTTCTTAGGACTTGGCTGCTTTAAAGGCATTCACACCTATAGCTGTGCTATTGTGACGTTAACCAGGACTACAGTTCAGAAGCTGAGCTCACTGGATGTTCCAGGGAGGAAGAGGAAGGAGGATGTCTATGAGTCCGGAGACATTCCTGGCTGTTTTAGCTCAGGGAGAAGATTCCTTTGGTATGTAGTGGGTAGTTTTAGGGTAAGGGACTCTGAAACAAATTTTCCTTGACTAAAAGCCAGAAATGTCCCTGGAACTGTCAGAAGTTTTGTCCTTACCAAAGACCAGTGATGGCAGAAATGTTTAACCCAAAATATCTTTGGTTCTTCCTTGACCTCTGGAAGAGAACTTTCTGATTTCTTCTTATCTCTTTTCCCCAAAATGAATACCACTGCCCAGAGGCTCTGTGTGAAGGGCTGTGACTAAAATGGAGAGACGCACCTGGACACCTCGTGGCTGGGCCAACTGGACTGACTAGCTCTCCCCCTCCCCCTGTCCTACCTCACTTTCTGTTGTAAGTCCTGCAAAAAGTCCCATGACTAGCAGTCCCATGGTGCCCCATTTCTGGGTCCCTCTCCCGCTGTAGGGGAGTTCTGCCTTATTTCTCCTACACCCTCACCTGTGAATCTGCAATAACACTCCTTTCTAAACTCACCCTCCAGTTGTCCAGAACCCAGAGGTCACTGGGTGTGATACCATGAATGCCCATCACCCTGACTCCTGAATTAAAACCTGTCGGAGGTGAGGGAAAAGTCTTCCTTCAAACTCAGACCCCTCCACTTTTCCCATATCATTTACTCCCAAGTGTCAGTAGCTTCAAGACTGAGAATCAGAGCTTCACACGTTCTTATGTTGGCCTTCTCTTTACTAGCTTTCAAATCTATTCTATGTGTTAGTTCCAAAACTTCACATTACCAACCACCTACCAGAGACTTGCCTGCTTGTCATATAGCAATTCTAAATATAGCTTATTCCAAACAAAATTCTTCTTTCGCTTTGCTGTTGTTTAGACAATGTCTCACTGAGTAGCCCAGGCTAATCTAGAATTCACTATGTAGCTAAGGCTGGCCTCCAACTCATGAGCCTCCTGCTTCAGATTTCTGAATGCTGGGGTTACAGGCATGTATCACCATGCCCAACTTACCTTTACTGTTCTGATCTTATTGGCTCTGCCATCTGGTGTTTCTCAAGTTAGAGGCATACTTGGCGTGGCTGAGTCTTCCTTCCTCCTGTAGTTTGGGGCTGAAAGGTTTCCCAAAGCCCCAGAGCTTGTGTTAAAGGGTTTTGGGGATCAAACTGAGGTCTTCGTTCTTGGCAGCAAGCACCTTTACCACTGAGACATCTCACCAGGTCAAATGCTGCAAATTTTAAGAGGCAGAACATAGTGGAAAGTGTAGGGCATTAAAAAAGTGCTTTCTCAGGTTTCGATATCACAGTGTCTGCCACTCTCCCTCCTTTCCACCCTCCTTCCTCTCTTCCCTTTCTTTGGCATCCTTGCTCTGAGTTTGATAGTTTTACTACACACTCCTTGCCATGGACCTAAACACAATGGCAACATTCTGAAGTGAAATATCTAAGTCTGTGAGCAAAAAAATAAAAAATCTTTCTCTTTATAAGGTGATTATCTCAGGTATTAGAGTTACAGAAAGCTGACCAACCGGTCCCCTGTTCTCTACTTCCTTTACCATAGCGCAATCACCACCACAGTGCTGTGGCTGACTACTGAGAGACCTCTCTACAAAGTGATCACCAGTGACAGCGTTTTGATGTTGACTGTCCTTGCCTCTCTCTCAGGATAAAGTCTTAGTGTCTTGACTTGGCACGCTGCACCAGACCCTACTCTTAGCATCCCTGACGTGTATCATCACCTTCCAGATGAGGAGCGAAGCTATGCAGAGGTAGTGATGAGCAGCTGGGGTCTGAGCTCAGGCCACACCCTGGCCCTGTACCGCTCTATGCTGCTATGTATGCTAAATGTAACTTCCACTTTTCCTAATGAATAATGTGTTCCCATTACTCTGAAGACATCCTTATCTGGGAATTTTCCTATTTTTTTGCCATTGAAAATATTTTTCCTTATCCCAAACTCCCTGCCTTCCCTCCCTTCCTTTCCCTCCCTCCCTGTCTCCCTCCCTCCCTTCCTTCTTTCCTTCCTTCCTTCCTTCCTTCCTTTCTTCTTTGCCTGATAGTTCATCCTCCAAGAGCCAACTCAGACAACAGTTGTTAAAGATAGGAATCATGATTCATTTATTTATTTTTAAATTTTCAGGACTGTATCTACTTCATAATAGGTATGCAAACATTTACTAAATTAAAAAGTGACCTTTGTAATACTTCCAAAGAAGTTATTTTGAGATTATTTTTCATTGAAAGCAGCTCTATTAATATCATATCCATGTCTCAAGAAAAGTAATCAGAAGTGAATACTCAAATATGCATATGTGTAAAGATAAGCTTCTTCAAGACATGTTGATTGTGTGATATACATATATAGTATTGACTATGAGTTCAATAAATAAATATAATATTGACCATGAGTTCAAAGAGGCAACATCAGTGATTTTCTGAATAGCACTGGACAAACCTAAGCTTTGGCTATGATCCCGAATTTAGGCATTGATTTAAAAATCAATCTCTTCTATGCGACTTGGTGGAAAAAATTGTTAGGTTTTTTTTCCCCAAAATGGGATGGTTTGTTTCAAATAATTCATTTCAATTCTAATTTCTTCTGAGAAGAAATTCAAGAGGTGTTTACACTGAAGAATGATGACAAATCCACATTATTTTAACAACTTCCTCTTCTTTTCCTCTATCCTCTGGTACCATATGTTCTTGAAGTGAAAACACAATTTGGTACCAGGACTTAAGTTATTCTAATTCTATTTCTAGTGTTTTCCATAAGGCGTACAAAAAGACAGATACTTCCTGGCAAGCATCTCTGTCATCAGCAGAAAAGGGAATAGAAACAGTGGGAAGGCACTCCTTTGGAAAGAGCGTGAAGTGGCTTTCACCCGAAACAGAATCTGTTTATCTCCAGTTCCAGTAATGTTCCCACTGGATCAGCAAGTGGAAGGGAAGGACAAAAAAATGAAGATAATCAACTGAGTAATGTCTGGGACTAAAGGATGGAACTGGGAGCATAGATGAAACTGAGCTGAAGATATGATTCTACCATAAACCTGTTGCATTAGTTACTTTTCTGTTGCTGTATAAAATACCATGAGCAAAAGCAGTTTAAGGAAGAATTTCTTTCGGCTTAGAATTCCAGCTGCCTAGATGCCCAGAATGGCCAGAAAGGTCTCCTGGCAGGAGCAGGAGGCTGAGCGATCACATGACAAATGCACCTGGAAGCAGAGCATGGACTGGGAGTAGGGTGAAGCTATAGACTCCCAAAGCCCTCCCCCAGGGACATGTTGCCTCCAGCAGGCCTCCACATCCTGAAAGTTTGGTAACCTGCTCAAATAGCACCACCAAGGGATACTGAGCAGTCAAATACCTGAGCCTATTGGGGCGATATTTCTCATTCAAACTACCACACTAGCCTCTGGGCATGAGAGTGAATATGGTTACTCTGGTCACTACTTCTTGAAAGGTGTAGAATAATATAATAGAGTTCAGTTTTTCCTGAACATTTTTAGTAATTTGTTATAATATGCAGAACTTTGTTCATCAGAAAATGGTTCATTGGAAATTCTCCCTGGGAAAGTGAGAGAATGAAGAACGCACTTTCCAGCATGTTGCTTCCCACCCCCAGGAGCAAGGGCAGATGGGGGCTGGTGTAGCATGGTTCTTTCTGGCTCTTCTAGTTTCCAAGTGACTAAACTTTGAAGTTGAAAGGATGCCGGAGATTTAAAATCCAAGTCGAGCTTCTGACGCACGCCTTCTCAACCCTACCGTCAGAAGAGTTTTCCCTCTTGGTTCCTCAGACCCAGAAACCTGTCTTCCCTCCGTCCCTCCTCATCTCAGCCATCACTTTATTCTAGTTCTAACCAGGTATGACCCTGGTCTAAGCTGCTGTGGTTTCACTTACAGTCCTGCAGAAGCACTCTGGTTAGTCTTTCCGCCTCTGTCTCCTGTGGTCATTGCTAGACCCAGAAGCCAGAACGAGCCTGTTCAAATGTGAGTCAGATCATGCCATTCTTCCACACAAACTCCACCAGGGTCTTCAATTCATCAAGTAGAAGGCAAGCACTTCCAAAGCTTTTGAGATTCCACACAAACTGCTTCCTCATTATTTTTGTTTACTACTTGACTGTCGTTAGTACCCTAGGCCAGTCCTAGCCACGTGAGAGTCCTTGCTGATCCTTAAATGTAGTTCAAAGCCTGTCTTTGTACCTTCTTTCTTCTACTCGGAATCCTTAACACTCCATACATGTACCCAACTCATTCCCTTACCTCCCTTGGGGATATCCTCAAGTGTCACCGTCCCAATCAAGTCTACCTTGTTTACTTACTTAAAGTAGCAATGCCCCCAATATCTGCTGCAATCTACATTTTACTTGTGTCTAATTTCTGCCTTTTCTATAATTTGATTAACGAGATTTTTGTCCTGCTATATTCCCATTGCTTAAAGCAGACCCAGGCATTTGGAAGGCTGTTGGAAACATTTCTAGGCCAGACTAATGACAAGAGAAGCAGCGGGTTCTTTCCTGCACAGAAGCGCAGGAGATGGGGAGCAAGGGGCACGCTTCCCTCGCCTCGCTGCGGGGTCCCTGCTCAGCTCGCATTTGCTATTTCTTTCGTAACCCTGCTGCTTCTTAGAAGTGACAGGACCAAGGGCTGTATCCCAGTTGCCATTTGTACGTCAGGTCTTGGATCAGAAGGGATCTCACCCTGTAGAATGACGCCCTTCATCAGTGGAAAACCTCTTCCACTCCTTCCTGGGTCTCCAGCACATGGGCATGGACAGCATTGTTTCTTCACATGAGAGATTTCCTTCAGGAACTGTCTTGCTTGAGAAGCAGGACTCAGCATTTTGAAGGTCCATGACAGGCACCTCAGTCAATTCATCTATATTTTAAAAGTATTCTTAAATTTGAATATTCATACATGGAAACACTGATCAAAATGTAGGTATATAGATATCAAAGATGTTCTTAAAAGAGACATTTGTTTTATAAACTGCTCTGTTTCTTGCTTGGAAATTGCGTGGGATGAAGAAAGCAGACACAGTGACTGAAATGCTTTGCTTACCTGAAAGAAAAGGATACAAGAAGAATAAGTTTTAAGATGAAATGGAAGCTGGTTCAAAGGTCAGGATACAAATCCAGCTGGTTAGAGCAGCCAAGCAGTAACCTCAGGACACAAAATGTCAGTCAGAATCTGCGGTGCACATGCACAAAGCAGTTTACAGCTGTCTTAGGCTAAACTATTCATTGAGGAAACTGAGGCCTTGAAAGGGAAAGCAGTTGAGCAGCAAGATCGGCACTGACTCTGACACCAAGCTTCTAGGCCAGAGTAGAGACATCCTGATGACCCAGAGAAACTTAGGTCTGCAAACGGTGTCTGGAGGAGCCAAGGAAGCCCTGCTAAACTCTGCTGGGAGAACAGATGTTGTATTTCTGTGGGCTTTCAGAGTGTCTTCCCCAGAAGGGATTGTTAAGGCCATAACCCGGGCCAAGAGTGAGGAGGGGTCAGTAATGGTTCAGTTCTACTGTGGGAAGGCTGAGGAACTTGAGGTCAGACAGTGGGCTGGCTGGAGACTCTCCCAGAGCTAGTGTTTGCTGAAGCTGGGATAGACTGTGGTCCAAGGGGCTGCGGTGGGTTCTCTTTTGCACACTGACTGATAATGACCTGCTTCTAAAACATTTTGGGCATTATCATTATTCTTTGCACGTTAGCATTCCTGAATTTTCTAATTTTGGTAACTTTAGCCAACAACAAGCCTTCCCATTTCTATACAATTGCCTCTTAGTGGGGGTTATTGTCTAGTATAGTCAAGGCAGGGGTCCAAGGCTTGCTTCACAGGGCTTATTTTCTGTGCTTGAAGCTTCCTTTCTGGCTCGTTTCCCTGTCACTCCAGCCTTCAGTCCAGGCACTCTGTTTTGTCCTGTGGTCTCTGCCTTGATAAGGGGAAGATGAGAATGGTAGTGAAGTCTTACAAATGAGGATGATCAAAATCTTTCTTGAGAGTGTCTGTAGTACTCTGTGTCTCCTTGGCTCCCCACTCACTTATGGCCCAATGACTTTTAAGGCCTAGAGCTATCAGGAAGCTGGTCGTAGAACTAAGCAAATCATTCTAGCACTCTCTAGGCTGAGGCAGAAAGGTCACAAGTTTGAGGCGAGTCTGGAATACATAGCAAGACTTGGTCTCAGAAATGGGGTGGAGGACTTGAGGCTTGTCCTGAATGTCAGAGCAAGCCTGTGCAAGGCTAGAATAAGAACACATTAAGTCTCATATTGTTCTTTAATAACAGTGAGATTTGAGATGGATTTGCTAGAATTCATCTCAGACTATCTTTATCTTCAAAGATCTTACATCCAGGAAACCATAGGTTTGAAGCAGAAACCCTGGTAGTGTTCATGTGTGTTTTATAACATACTCTTTTCTGACCTATCTGCACAGATTCCAAAAGAAGCACAAAGGTGAATGTAAGTTACAAAATAGATTTTTAGTGAACAGTGAAAGTAATGGACACAGATCAACTCAAAGTAAGATAGCTAAACATCAATTTAGGATGAATCTTTAAGTTAAAAAGCTGTGGTCTTATACTGAATCCCATTTTAGGGACAGTGTGAAGAGAATAGTTTCTATTATTACTGAAATTGTTCTGCACAAATTTAGAGGCTTCTGGAAAATACTGTTATCCTTCTTTCTTTGTTTATGTATCTACAGCAGACAATGCAATCTCAGAAGAGCTTTCATTTCTTCTGGGAAATGAAGAGCACGATTGGATTCTCAGTTTCAACGCTTACTACAGAGCCGCACGAATCGCATTAGTTTTCCACTGCTGTGAGAAAATACCCAAAAGCAACTTAGGAAAGAAAAGGTTTATTTTAGTTTGTGGTTCCAGGCATGGAGTTCATCACGGTGTGGAAGGGAAAGCAACTGTCGGGGAGATAGATCATGGCAGCAAAGCAGGATGATGGCTGGTCACATTTTCATCCACACACAGAAAGCAAGAGAGAGAGAGAGAGAGAGAGAGAACAAGAGAGAACAGGGCATGGGGCAAGGCTGTGAACCCTCAAATCCTGCCCCAGAGATGAGCCCCTCCACCTCTTGAAGGTTTCAGAATCATCCCAAACAGCGCCACCAATTGAGGGCTAAGTGTTTAAATAGGGAGGATTATGGGAGACATTTTTCATTCAAGCCACCAGAGTAATCATGACAGAGGGGTGCTGGGATAAGGACAAACTTATGACCAGAAGTGAGATGGAAAAACAAACCTTTACATTTTTCACACAGCTTCTAATCATCCATCTAGATATCTGGATTATTTCTAGTCATTGACTATTATATATACAGCTGGTATCAGTCTTTTGTACAGGCTTTGTGCAGATATGTTGCTTCATATGAATAAACACCCTTGAGTGCAATGGCCTTATCATATAGTAGCTTATGTATTCCATTGTGGAATAACTGCATGGCCTGTATGTATGTTTAATGTCATATCTAAGACATCGTTGCTTAACCCAAGGCCAAAAAATTCTTCCTGTATTTTCTTATAGAAATGTGGTACTTGTAGTAATTTCACCTTTAAGTCTATGATCCCAAGTATCCAATTATTCTAACATACACTATTGTAAAAATCTATTTTGGTCACAGAATTGCCTTTGTACCTTTGTCAAAAGTTAGTTATTTGCTGGGCATGGTGGTGGTGGTGGTTGTGATACATGCCTTTAATCCCAGCACTTGAGAGGCAGAGACAGGCAGATCTCTTGAGTTTGAGGTCAGCTTGGTCTACACAGTTTGTTCCAGGAGAGTCAGGGCTACATAGTGAAGCCTTGTCTCAAAAAGACTCCACATCTGCTGTTTATCTCTACTATTCCTCTATCCTTATACTGTGGTCACATTCTCTCGATTATTGTAGTTTATGTTTTAAAGTTAAGTGGCATCAGTCCTTCATTGCCCTTCCTTTTCAAAATTTCCTGAAAGTTTAGATTGTATTGAATCTGTTACTCATCTCTGAAAGATCTGAAATCTTAATAATATTGAATCTCACTCATGAGCACGTCTCTTCATTTATATTGGTCTTTAATTTTTATTAGCATTGCTTTTTAGTCTTTGTCTCCTCTCTCATCACTAAGGGGGTAGTCAGTTCAAAGATGTGTGCTCATTTTGAGACATGCGTTGTCCAAATTCTACTTGCAAGCCTGAGAAAGGAAAGATTGACTTTGAGCCACTGTTATGCCTTTGTGCAAGCAGAATCCTTTGTTTTACCATTAGATAAAGAAGACACTTTTGAGGTTCTTTTCTGGAATCTTCTGGTTTGCTGATGAAGTAGATAAACCTCTCAGAGGCTGAGCCCCTGGCACAGATACTGCCAGATCTCTAATCACTGGGTTTTGGCTGCTGAGGGTCACAGAGCTGACCGGCAGGAAATGGGTCTGGCACACAGCAGGTGTGCCTGCCAGAGCAGCTGAAAAAGAGGCCTGTCTGTTCACAGCAGACCAGTACATCATGAATGTATGGTGATAGCCCAGTGTACCTGTCAGCCTCAGGGCAGGCTGAATAACTTAATGAAGGTTTTATTTTCAAGAAGTTGTTAGAGCTCTTCGCAGCACTAGCAATATTGAAATTAAGAATCACATTCAGAGACAGACAGAGAAGACCCAAAGAAGTGTGTAGACTAAAAGGCAACAGATTAATTTCAACCCCAAAGCAACATGATTCAAGAATACTTTTTGGGGGAGGACTATCATGTTCAGTGGCATTTATGGCACTTTAAGGACATATTTAACTACCACGCAGGTGATGGTGTAGAGGTAGCTTTAGGAATCCTATTGGTAAATCTCAGGGAAAGGTTGCATTTTCCAAAGTTAACTTTGAATGTCAGGTTGACACAGTCTGAGTCATCTGTGTGGGGATTGTCTTGATTGTTCACTGATACAGGAGGGTCTAGTTCACTGTGGGTGGTACCATTCCCTAGGAGGATGGTACTGGCTGTAAAAGGAAGCAGGCTAAACGTGGACCTGCCCGTGAGCCAGCTAGCAAGCGCATTCCCCATGGTTCCTGCTGTACCTCTTTATGAAGTGAGTTCCTTGGTGAGAAGCAATACTGTGTGGAATAGCAAGCAGGTCTTCTTCCAAGTTCCTGCATGAGTCCCTGCCCTGACTTCCCTTAATGATGGAGGATAACCTGTAAATTGAAATAAACACTTTCCTCCCCGATTGCTTTTGGTTGTGGCATTTGTCATGGCAACAGAATGAAACTAGAATCTCACCTACAGGCTGTTAAAGAACAGCCTATTGTCTAATGTGCTTGGTATAATAACTACCCAACAAAGGGCTCAGAGAATAAATAGAAAGCTCCACAAATGGCATCACTGGTGTCTTTGAAACCTTAGACTTGGGACTAACATCTTCACATAAGATTGGGAGTGTTAACTGTGTGTTTTGGAGATGTTAACTTTCTGCAGATTTCAGGAGTGATGGAAAGGCATCCATGTTTCTGAACCATTATGTGCATCCATGCTTGAAATTTCAGAAATTCTTTTAGTTCTTTTCTAACTACTGAAGCTGGTATTTTTGGTGGGAAATACCATGCCTTATCAGTCATTTAAACTCTCTGTGAATGAATTTAACAGAAATTTTATTCTGGTCTTTGGACAGCATAATGAAGGAGGATGTAAGAATCTGGTGACTAAAGGGAAATGGGAAGAGGGAATCAGACAGAGAGAGAGAGAGAGAGAGAGAGAGAGAGAGAGAGAGAGATGGTACATTTTAAAAAGTTAAACAAAAAATTTAAAATAAGATACAAATTTGAAAAAGACAATGATGAAAATGTCTAATGAGCATTAAGTAATCTAAAACGAAATTCTCCAGTTAAGCGGGAAGAAGAAAGGCCAGGTCTCAAGCCATGAGATGAGAGGCAAGGAGAGTAAAAGCCTGGGGAGCCATATGCCACCAGTCCCATCCTACCCAGTGTCTCCTGGGCAGGCCTGCCACAGGCCCACTGGCAACTTCGCAGAAACATCACGCTACAGGGCAGTTTTCAACAGTGGAGATGTCAGAAGATTGTTTCCAGTGATGAGCCTGGATTTAGAATCCCTGTGTTTAAATGTTCAAGAAACACCTGGAGCACTCCCTGAGGATTCTCCCAAATCTCTATGCAGGTGAACCCAAATCTCCTGTTCTCAATCTAACCACAGCATCCTCATATCTTGTAAAAATTAGGTTCCCCAGATTACTATTACTTCTCCCACAGCTCTCTGAGAAATTATACTTTAAATTTTCCCCTACTGCCTTAAAAATTCTTCCAAGTTGGACTCCTCTCCCATCTGTCTCAGAGTTAGAATACGCAGGCCTAAGAAACGAAGAACCCGGATAAAACCAACACGTTCTGCTCACCCTATGGTCAATGTTTCAGTACTGCAGGGAGGTTCTATCACACTCTGTATTTTCTTTGACTTGTAAGTAGTGTACTTAACTTAGAAGAATGTGCTTCCAAAGCAAAATAAAATAAAGAGCGATGGCCATTCTAGAGACAATTAGATAGTGGGCTATAAAATCAACAATGCAATGTTTGTCTTTAGTTTGTCTCTGGGAGGGAGGAAGAACCACACAGGTGCCATACCATCCCCTCATGTTTGTTGAATGAATGGCAGTGTCTAGGAAGAACAGAAAACCCCAGAGGCAGAATGATTCTAATGACCTAAATAACCTAAGAAGCTATTCTTTTTGTGAAGACTTGAAACTACGGCAGTTCTAAACAGGTCAACACAATCTTGGAAATGTTCTGGAGCTAATATTCTTGGAGTGGATCAAGCTTATTTATAGTAGGCACTAGAAAAGCATTACGGACCAGGAAGACTGATGGCTGCTTTCCTCTCCTACTTCTGGAGTTCTTTTGCATCTTAACCATGGAGCCATCTTTCTAATCCTTCTTTTTGTTTGTTTGTGGTTTTTTTTTTTTTTCATTTTAAATGTGTGTCATGTCACATGTGCATGTATGCTGGTGCACACGTTTTGGGGGGTGTACATACACATATATGTGCATGTGGAAGGCACAAGGTTGACACTGGGTATCTTTGTCAATCACTCCTCACCTTACATGTTGAGGCAGAGTGCCTCAGTTGAAACTACAGCTCACCAGTTCAGTTAGTCTAGGTGACCAGTCTGCTCGGAGGAGCACCTCGGGAGCACTGAGAATATAGGCAGGCTGCCACACCCACCTGGCATTTACATGGTGTTCTGGTCCTCATGTTAGTGCAGCAAGCCCTCTACCCTCTGAGCCATCTCCTAAGTCCCTCTGGGTACATTTTAATAGCAACCAATATCTTAACCTAGGTGACATATTCCCAATTATAGAATTTAAAGACATCAATCAAAGCATAAGAGATGATAATTATGAAGAAAAGGAGATACTAATGAAATTAGACTACTTGGCTCTCCCACTTCACCTACTTTAAGCCCTATTGTTGACCATCTGTTAGAATTCTGGCCTTCTTATTTGTGCAAGTGAAGCAAGAAGATTCCTGCCTGTCGTCATGATTAGCCTCTAAGGGAGCAGCGAGGTTCACTACAAATCTCTCAGCAGCTTTCTAAGACTCAGACTAACCAGATATCCAAATACCAGTCTTTTCTCTTGAAGAGGCCAAGTTTAATTGCTTGGGTTTATTGAAATGAAACAGGACTTAATAGAGCATTTTGATTATAATTATTTTGTCCTATATGTTTTTATAACAATGCTTGGGTTATTTTCTCATTAATATTTCCACTAAATCATTGCCTTATGGGAATTAAAAAGGCAATTTGTACTTTCTAGAACTGTGTTTAGGGATATATTCTCTAAGACTTCCCCTTCCTGTTCCTCTTACATGTTTCTAAGCAACTTTAATACCCTGTCATTATATGTTTAACTCATTTTAAGATGTGGGTCCAGAAATGTCTGTGTTAGGTGTAGACTGGTCCTCTAAGTACTGTGAGCTAGTCTCATTTCTTCAGTCTCCGCTCTGTGTCCTTTGCGCACGAGCTGCATTGTAGACTTATAAATTGCTTATATACAAACATACTTTCTTTGTTTTGTTTTAGATTCAGAATTCCCTACAGGGAAGTAACTGTACAGGAACCAGTCTCAGAGACTTGTTTATCTTTCCTTTATAAGTGCCTAACCTTTTCCTGACTTAGCAGAAAGTATGCAAGCCTCAGGTTAGGTCAACAACGGAGTCAGGGTCAACTGTGGGAGAGTGACATGGGAAAGAGCCTGACTAACTAGTCCAAACACTAAGACATCAATAGACAATTTGGACCAACTTCAGCATCATCACCTCAGGTACCAAGGCACTTAATGTGCTTTGTTCAGGACTCTGAGATGCTCAGTATTTGCTTTTTCCTCTTGTATCACAGTGGGGATTTCTTTGTTTTAAAACGATGATCTGCTGCTGCAAATAGTTCTGTGCTTGGCTTGTGGAACTTCTCAGAAATGAGATCTACTGAACTATAAAGCAACAGTTAAAAGAATGGTTTCCTATACCTCTGGGAAGCCCAGGTAGAGCCCAACAGCTACTTACGGAAGTGATTAAGTGAAGGTACTGCTAAAGGAGCCACTAAAGGCATAGAGCACCGGCAGACTCTTCACATCTTTCCGTGACATTGGGAGTTTGTTTATTTTGGCTCCATCAAACTCTTCATCTGAGCAAAACACAATTCCAGGTTTATGTCATCAGGTTTAACTGTGGAAGAGTGAGATGAATGCAAGCTTTAGGCATCACAGCCTGTTTTAGCAATATATCCACATATTGTGTTAGTCAGATTTCTGTCATGGTAACAAAATACCCAAGTCAATAGCTTATAAAGAGAAAAGGCTTATTTGGCTTCAGAGATTTGGTAGCTCTAGTCCATGATCAATTGGCTGTGTTGTTTTAGGTCTGTGGTTACCACATCATGGCAAGAGAACAGGATGGAACAAAACCGAGTGTCTTGTGGTCAGGAAGCAAAAGAAGGAGGAGGGGGACAGGGGTTCCATAATCTCTGATAAGGACGTGGATCCAACGGCCTGCAACCTCAAGCCATCCCTACTTCTCAAAGGATTCACCTTGCATTAGCGTCCCCCAGAAGACTAAGCCTTTAACCTGTGAACCTGTGAGAGGCACTCAATACTCAAACCAGAACTACAGCAAACCAGAACTCCTCACCGACCCCGCGTCTACTTCTGTGGTTGAATAAAAGACACCCTCGTACGTGTCACAATGTCTTGTATGAACACACTTAGCCTTACTTCCACTGCATTCCTGCATAAGGTTTTTCAGGGCTACTTAAATTTAGAGAATTCCAATGTTTTCAGAACAAGAAAAACTTATAATTAAATAACACTGAGAATTGTTTGGCTGAATAAAGAGACATATAGTTTTCTTTAGTGAAGAAACATTAAATATACTAATGTTCATGGCGAATCTTCAAGAGTGGAAGAACATTTCTCAAAGATATGTGGCCTTAGAAGACTTTTCCTTATTTAGAGTGTCTTTCAGAATCTTGTGCTCTGAAATGAGTCAGACTATAGAGTTTCATCTTGAAGTTTTCTTTAGTCACTCTAACTTCCCTCTGTCACTAGTCAGAAGCATGATCTTGTTGACTTGGTTGAATTCTATGAACTATGTCACTTTGGGCTAGAGTCAGAGCTTGCTGCAACACCAAAAGAGTGACATTGGTCTGTGAGAGAAGGTGTGGACATGTGCTTGATAAAAGATCAAGTTCATGAAGTCACCTTGGAAAAATTGTTACTTGGCCACTGAGAATGTCATTACATCACAGCAAAATACAAGAGTCATGAAAGAAAAAGGAGACTATGACAGCACAGAAAGCCTGCCTCTGTGACAAAATCCTTGAAATATTAAGAACATACTCCTGTTCTTTGACTTTGCTGGAGTACCTTAGGAATCTACCATTGAGGAATTCTCCCAGGTTTTTTTTTTTTTTTTTAAAATTTAAATAGAGAGTGCATATTGTGGGAGTATTATTGTATTTCTGTCATAATGTTAAAATATTTTGCTTATTTGGGCTGTGACAACAAAATCTTTTACATAGGATAATTGGTAAATAGCAGAAAATTATGGCTCCCAGTTCTTGAAGCTAGATAGCACAAAGTCAAGCCACCAGCACAACCACTGTCTTATGGAGGCTTGTTCTCTGCTTTACAGGTGGCACCTTGTTGCTGCTCCATCACATGGTGGAAGGGGTCAAGTGGGCTCCTCAGGCCTCTTTTATAGGGTGCTGTCCCATTCATGAGGTGACAGAACTCCTGACATAAATGTCTTACTTTCTAATACTAGAAACCAGGAGACTGAGGTTTGGTTTTTGACACATGAATTTCGGGAGGACATGTCCATTCAAACCACAGTAGCAATTAAAAAAATAAGTAAGTTAGTGTACAGAGTAACAGGTTCACTATGACATTTTCTTACATACTTTGCTCTTATTTGTCCCCCTTTTCCATCGTCCTCCCCTGTGTTCCTGCCTGCTTCTTGCTAGTCCTATCCCCCAATAGCATTCCTGCTTTCCTGCCACATGCGTTCTATTACCCACTCCCAACATAAGATCTTTTCTTATTTTCTCTCTCTCTCTCTGTCTCTCTCTCTCTCTCTCTCTCTCTCTCTCTCACACACACACACACACACACTACAGCCAACCAACCCTTTATATCTAGTTTCCACATATGAAAAAAACATGTGGATTTGTCTTTCTGAGTCTGATTTATTTCACTTAACTTACTTTCCAATTCTATCCATTTTTCCTTCCCGTGTCATGATTTCATTTTTCATTGTGGCTAAATAAAATCGCAAACAGTTCTATTTTTAATTTGTTTTAGAACTTCCATGCTGATTTCTAGCCTCTGCATCAGTTAATGTTCCCACTAGCTGTGAATACATGTCCCTCTTCCATCAGATCTCTATAGCATTTGTTGTTAGTTGTTTTCTTGGTGCTAGTCATTCTGACTGGAGAGAGATGGAATCTGAAAGCTGTTAGAATTTTCATTTTCCTGCTGGTTAAGAATGTTAAATTAAACTATATATATATATATATATATATATATATATATATATACACACACATATATATATAAAATCTCGATCATTTGTATTCTTTGAAAACTGTCTATTTGGTTCTCATTCATTATAAGGAAAATAAGTATATTTTGGCTCACAATTTTGGGGGCCGAAAAGCACAAACTCAAGTGGCCCCATCTTAGGAGGGCTTCATCACATAGCAGGGGTTCATCTGAGAGTGGTGAAACAGTGGATATATGGAAGAAGCCTAATATGGGCAGTGGCCTTGCATTATAGCAACCCCTTCTCATGCTTACTGATTCCATCAGATGAATGGACATTAATCTTTTCTCAGGATGGAATCCCATAGCCTAATTGTCTCCCACTAAGCCCCACCCCTTAAGGTTATCTCATTTCTCACACTGTAACTCTGGGAACCAAGGTTCCAGCACATGAATCTTGATGAGACAGGCCTTATCCAAACTGAAACACATAGCTTTGGCCTGAGACACAACCAGACAGGAGAACTCTGCCAAAGGTAATACTTTGAACCTCTACACAAATGGTATGGTTCCCTGAGAGAAGAAGACTGTCGTTCCAAATAGCATGTCTCAAACACCCAGGTCACACAGTGGTGTGTGCTAGTGTAGAGAAATATATTTTAGTAAAAGGTGGGGTCTTAGGTTGGCAAAATGGCTTAGTGGGTAAAGGTGCTTGCTGCCAAGGCTGATGACTTGAGTTCAATCCCTGGTACCCACATGGTAGATAGAGAGAAGAGACTCCTGAATGTTGTCCTCTGACCTCCACTCGCATGCTGCGGCATCGCCCATGGGCATGTGCACCCACCCACACATACACGCAAGTAAATAAAAATAATAAGAATCTTAAGTGTGGAAGAAAATAGCCCTGTTCTTCCCAAGGATGATCTTAGTCCCCGCTTAGATGACTCAAGTGAACCAGTCCAGCCCCTGTGCCCTTTTCTCCTGTCTCTTCTGCCATGAGAAGCCATAGCATTCATCACTTTGGAAGCTACCCAGCAGCAAGGTGACATTTGGAAAGTGAGATCAGGCTGATGCCAGACACTGAGCTCATAGGAGCTTGGGCTTCCTACTTCCAGAACTTGGAAAAATAAATTCCATGCTTTATAAATCATCTGGTATCATGTATTTTGCTATAGCAGAATGAACTGATTAAAATAGAAAGTAACAGCGCAAAAACTGGGAGGGAATTAATTCAAGTATTCTATTGCCAGTTTGTGTATGTGGAGTAGCATAAAAGTCATTCAAGTTGCACAAAAGCCAAATGATTTTTTCCGAAGCCTACATAAAAACATGTAGCTCAGATAATCCTTATACTTGACCAGGGGGATAAAGCTAGTCTGTAACCAAGTCAATGTAAATAATAGGTCTTCAAATTCTAAGCTATTGCTCTTAAAGTAAGGTTGGAATTAATTAAAACGTATTGCCTACCTGCCTGATGGTTGAGCCGTGGCTTTACATAACTAAATGAATCTTCTTGGTCCATAGTTGTTCTTCATGATGTCTTGTTTTACTCATCTATGCTTCTCTTATTTTTTATGTTGGGAACAGTTCTGTCTCAGGTCTAGTTTCCCTTCTATATTCAGTTTCTTCCTAAATCAGTTTACCTCATTGAAGCCAACCAAGTAGGGTCATCACTTCTCTCTTCAATAGGGATCAAATAAGAAACAGTTCAGTGCGGCCCTGTGAATGAGGGCTTAAGGAGAAGGTCTTTGGAGGGGTGTTTGTTCAACTAAATGGTATAAGAAGAAGCAAAAGCTGCCTCCCTTTATATTTCACTGACTGTAATAGATGCTTTCCTTTGGGTTTGCACCTATAATGTCTCTACCATAGAGGATAAATATGTCATCGAGTCTTGAGATCAAGTAAGAGTTAGCATAGAAGAGTGATGCTATTAGTGATGCTATTAGCTATAGTGATGCTTTGCTCAATCATCATTGGCAAAGAAGAAGTAGAAGAGAAATTTACTCCATCTTTGCTGTTATAGCACCAATGCTCTCTGCCTGTCTGTTGGTAAACAGTGTTATGCATAATCATCCATTTCCAAAGCAAAAAAAGATAGTGATAACAACCTGGATCAGTTCTCAAATCTCATGGGTAAAGGATTCTTTCCAACTAGGCTTCAAGAAAAGGTGACTGCAATCACTGATTCACCTACATGAAATTGCCTCCTACAGTGCTTACTTTTCTTATCATTGTGACCACATATCTAACAAGAAGCAACGTGGAAGAAAAGAGGTTTATCTTCACTCACAGTTTGAAGACTTACAGTCCATCCTGGTGGGAAAGACATGCAGCAGATGGCTTTTGGTAGGAGCGTGTAGCGGCTGCTTGCTCACATCCCAGTAGACCAGGAAGCATAAGAGAACAGGAAGTGTTCAGGGTTATAAAGCTCACAGTTCATCTTCTGGTGACCTGTTTCCTTTAGTTAGGCCATACCTCTTAAAAGTTCCATGACTTCCCCAAATAGTGCCACCAGTAAGTGTTCAAGCACATAAGCCTGTGGGGGACATTTTTATATCCAAATCCTACCACTACCAGACGATTAGCACTCGGAGGGCAGAACAATTGTAAATAACTACTGCTCCACAATCTCGGGAAATGTAAGTTTCAGCCTAAAGTGCACTTCTTTTATGGATCCGCTTGAGACAAGGCAGCCTTGCAAATAAATTGGTCCTTGTTGTCAGATCAATAAAAGAATTCAGTGGGTGATGGTGAGAAATATTGTAAGTGTGTCAATGAACTATAATCTGGGTAAATCACATCATAGAAGATCAAAGGAAGAGGTCATATGGTTTTTCCTAGTTCACCTTGACTGGAAGGCTCTGAGCATCATCCCAAGAGGATTATGGCAAGTAGTAGAATCCAGAGACAGGAAGTAGAAGGTAGCTGCCAGGAACCGGAGGAAATTAGGGAAGGGGACTTTTTTAGCAGGTATGGCATTTTTAGTTTAGAAATATTTAAGTCGTGAAGATGGCTAGTACTGTGGTTCTACAGAAATGTGAATGTACATAATGAAATTGGGTAGAGGTGAATACTGCTCTCAGCATCTAGCAAACCCGGCTTCCTTTCTCAGAGCATCTTTCAGGTTGCTTTCAGTCAGTGTAAATATAGGGAACTAGGTTGTCTTGGATGTGAGACAGAAAAATTAAGCAATAATAAAACTAAATAGCCCAGCCTGGTGGCACAGATTTATAATCCTATCTACTAGGAAGGCAGAAACAGGATTGCAAGATCAAGGCCAGCCAGAGCTACAGAATGAGTTCAAGTCCAGCTTGGGTAACTTAGTGAGATCTTGTCTCAAAATGAAGAGACATTTAGACCTGTGGACAGCTTAGGTCTAAATTTATCAGCACTGATACCCAGGCATTACACTATAATTTTATCTGCAGTTATTGATTCCAGGACTTAGCTGGAAATTATTGGTCTTATAAGAATTCTTTTATAATACACAACGTGTTTACCAATGGACTTGATTCATCTGCTTCAAAGTTAGCAGATGAGGATTGGTGAACACAAGTATCTGATGGTTGAGAAACAAGTATAACCCCCTTGTAGTTCACTTTCAAACATTTGTGAACCATAAAGGCTTTTGAAAGAAACTTTCTCCTGCCCCTGAAAGTAAACTTGTAGACCCTTCTTTGAGAAACCCTACTTGAGAGAACTAAGGCCTTCTTCCATAAAGAACGGCTGCACCATGGCAAATCACTGCTGCAGAAAGGCACCGGTATCTACCTAACAGATAAAAATCAAACTGTAGCCAGGAGTGTGGTGGTGCAAGCTGTAATCCCAGTACTTTGGAGGCAGAGGCAGGAAGATCTCTGTGAGAGTGAGGCCAGCCTGGTCTACACATTGAGTCCAGGTCACCTGTGGCTTTGGGGAGACCCTGTCTCAAAAATTTATTCAATCAAATTGTGACAAACAATTAATTAGTAAAATCGTAACTTGAAAACATCAAGTTAAAAAAATTTTAAAGTTCTTTTAACTTATGGTACCTCCTTATGTTTCAACAATGTAACCAGGACCTTTGCTTAAGAAGTACTTCAAAACAGTCCTTATAACCAGGGCTTGTGAGGAGAAAAGTAGAAAAAGAAAAAGATTTTGGTGATGATAATGATGATGATGATTCTCAACCAAAATCATTTTTAGTACCTTATTTTTTTAAAGAAATGTTTTATTGCTTTGTTTTGTTTTTGTTGTTTTTGAGACGGGGTCTTCCTATAACTCCCGCTGGCCTGGAACTCACTATGTAGACCAGGCTGGCCTTGATCTCACAGAGATCTCCCTGCCTCTGCCTCCTAAGTGCTGGGATTAAAAGCATGTGCCACCATGCCCAGCTTCTGTACATTCATTTGAAAAAATGGTTTTGGTAGCCAAGCATGGTGGTGTACACCTTTAATCCCAGCACTCAGGAAGCAGAGGCAGGTGGATCTCCATGAGATCAAAGCCAGCCTCCTGTAACATAGTGAGTTCCAGGCCAGCTGGGGTTACAGGGAGACTCTGCCAAAAAAAAAAGAAAAGAATTTACAGGGCTAGGGAGATAGCTCAGTTGCCATGCTAGTGTGTTCTGAGTTCCATCCCCAGAACCCACATAAAATTGCTGGGTGTGGTGGTGCAAACCAGTGATCCCAGTGCGGGAGATCAGAGACAGAAGATCTCTGGGGCTCCCTAGCCAGCCAGCACAGTCTAACTGGCAAGACCTGGATCCCAATGCGAGACCCTGTCTCTAAAAAGAGGGAGAGCAGTTCCTGAGTTGTGTGCATGTGAGCATTCATACGTAAACACATACTCGCATACACACACACACAACAAAAGGAGTTTATTTTGTCAAATGGGAAGTAGAGTTAGGAAATAACTATGTGTATCTATAAAGGGAGATACAACATTGAAGGTTATTTTGTTTTCAGTGGATGGGATGACTTGATTGGGTACATTAGCTATTTTAGAAGACAGTTCCTAGAGAAGATAATCTTCAGCAACAAGCCCTTGGGTACCTTCATTTTGGCACTCCGTGCCCTTCTCCTCTGGCGATTTGATTTGAAGTGACTTGTTTAGAAGTTTAGCCAACACTGCAAGAATACTGACATGGGCAGATTTTGTTTTCTATGGGGCTGTACAGATGTCAGCCATTCAGTGCCTACTCAGTACATGGGTGTGTTTGTTTTTTCTCTTTCCCCTCTTGTGGTTTCTACAAAGTCGTTATTTTTGAAAATGGTAAGGAACCCACTCCTTTCACAATCTCAGCTCCAGATCTGCTTTGGATTCTGTATGCTTCATTTTGCTCCCTGAAGGATAATTTGGAGATTCAAGTAATTAACCCAAGGCTCCTAGGACGCTGTCTCTTGGAAGGGAGTGATTTTGCTGTGGTGGAGTCGGCCGCTGTCAAGCACTAACTTCTTAATAATGGAGCCTTTCAGACCCTCGGCCATTGGCACAATGATGCACTTCAAGCTAGTGGCTTGGCGGAGTGTAAGGGGACCACTTCTATTCTTCCCTCACACAAAATGGTCCTCTTGATCTCTGGGCTGGAGCTATTTTTATTTTAGTTCGGTTCTTTTCTGCTTTTTAACTTGGTAGGCAAGTCTTTCTCTTATATTTTGATCCACTGCTTAATCTGTTGCCTTTTTTTTTTTTCTAAACAGTCCTGCAAAAGGCATGCTTCCCAAGATCCAGCAACTAGTCCCCCTTTCAGTACATTTAGAATCCTCCTTTTGAGAAAAGCTGGGACTCAGCTGCTGGACGAACTGGAAGCTTGCTTTTCTGCTCCCAGTACACTTCCTGCTGTCAACGTGATAATGTCCCTGGCACAGCTCTGCGGACCATCACACCTGCAATTAAAAGCCAAATTAGGACAGATCTTTTCTGGGCAAATGGAATCCGCAGAAATCAGAGGACAGCTGCGACCTCTCCCTTCCCCCTCCCCACCTGCCTTTTAACGCCCTCGCTCAAGCCCTTAGTGAGAAAGGAACTTTCTGGTTTTTTACTGGATGAATTGATGCATTTTAAATGATCCAGCAAATACTTAGCTAGTATTTACTATGTCCCAGACACTGGGACAGGAAGAGCCCAGTTGTCACCTGTCACTATGGGTGCCATGCCCGGAACTGAGAAGGATTATGAGAATAGATAAGACTTAATATGTATACGTAGAACATTTACAGCATAAATAATCTGCAAACACAAAGCTGATACTTTGTGTCTAAATGTCAACGTATGTAATGGACAAGAAAATTCATTACATTTAAAAGCAATCTATAGTTGCATTTTCTCATATTTCAAGGATTCCAAAATACCTTCTATTTACCTGTAAACAATTTTGGATTTTCATTGCCAAATAATTTTAAAAGCATGTTTACTCAGATTTTTAAAAATACTTCAAACATAGGTCTGAAGAGATGGCTCAGTGGTTAAGAACACTGGCTGCTCTTTCAAAGGACCCAGGTTCGATTCCCAGTACCCACATGGTAGCTAACAACCATCCAAAACTCTACTTACAGGTAATCTGACGCCTTCTGACCTCTGAGGACATTGCACAACACTTGTGCACTTACACACATGCAGGCAATACATGTGTACACATAAAAAATAAAATAAAATAAAAATACCTCAAACATTATAGGAAGGGCTTGGAACACAGTTTAATGGTAGAGTACTTGCCTAGTACCCTGGGTTTGATCCAGCCTCCGAAATAGGTAGGTAAATAAATAAATAAAAGTTAATGTGAGATGCTTTATATGACAAGGGCCTCTGAAGGCCTTAAACCATCTAATATGAACAGCTGTCAAGAGAGGTTGTGGTCACTTGGGATCTTGCAGTTCAGGCTGGGCAGACCCCCCCCCCCCCCCCCGCCATGCAGGTCTCTTAATTGAGGAGACATTAGCAGCACATTTAGAAAATTGCTCATGGTTGACTGCTATGAAGTCCACACCACTCTCAGCTGAGGCCTACTGCAGTCCCTGCAGCTTGATGCCCTTGGAAGTCCCTGAAGACCACTCTCATACTGACTCAAAAATCCTTTCTTTTCTGCTTAGTTCTTGTCTTTATATATTGTTCTGGTCTTGTTCTGGTCACTTTATTTTATTCATGCTACCTTTTTTTTTTTGACTTCAAAAGAAAGGTGGCTACAAAGAAATCCTCAGTCTAGATGTAGTTTAGTTGATGCAAAGTAAGCAGGAGCTTTGCCAGGGCACTAGAGTTTTAGCTTTGTAGCAGGTCAGCTGCACCATGGTGTTAGTGCATGTTAAAATTATTGGACCATAGGCTGGAGAAATGACTCAGTGGTTAAGAGTACTGGCTGCTCTTGCAGAGGACCCAAATTCTGTTCTCAGCATCCACATGGTAGCTAACAACCATCTATAACTCCAGTTCCAGGGCATCTGATACTCTCTTCTGACCTCTGCCGGCATTTCATGAGTCAGGTACACTTACATACATGTAGGCAAAACACTCATTCATATAAAATAAAAAATAGTAATAAAAAAAAGTATTGGGTCAATGAGATGGCTTAGCCAATTAGGCACTCGCCACCATGCTTAATGACCTTAATGTGAGTCTCAAGACCCACAAGGTAGAAAGGCATTTGCTCACACACACAATAAGTACATAAATAATATAATAATAAAATATTATTCTCAATTGGAACACAAGTGTTCACGTGTCCTTTTCACATCAGTGATGCTGAGTAGGCCGCCCTCAGTAGTTCTTATCAAGGGAGCTTTCTAAATGTCTTGGCATTTATATATGTATTTCTTTTTTTCATATTTTATTTTTTAATTTTGTATATATGAGTGTATTGCCTGCATGTATGTATATGTACTTGTGTAGTGCAATGCCCTAAGAGGTCAGAGGAGAGCATCAGATTCTCCTAGAACTGGAGTTATATACGGTTGTTAGTCACTATGTAGGTGCTGGGAATCGAATCCAGGTCCTCTGGTCCTCTACAAGAGCAGCCAGTGCTTTTAACCACTGAGCCATCTCTCTATCCCTGGCACTTATATTTTTTAAAATATCGTTTTATAAATTCACTCAATACCCCCAAACCCCTGGCAAAACAAAAACAAAATATTGTTTTGGTTATCTTATTATTCTTCCTATCTGTGTGCCATTTAAAATAATAGGTTGGCCTTCAGTGTGGGAGAGGCGAGAGATGACCGAACAGAGAACTGGGGCTGAGCTTTAGAGAATATCGCAAATTATGTCCATTACTGTGGGTAGTTTCTTCCATCACCTACAAAATGGTACAATCCCCATTTTGTTAATGGAGATACTACAAATTATTTCCTTAATGCTATGTTGAAATCATGGTGTTCTGATGTATAAACCACATCTAGGCAAGGATAATGCTTGTGTGGTTTCCATTTGCAGTTTAATATTATACGTTACATTTAATTTTAACATGGCATGGCCCAGGACTCACATATAGGCATAACTCACTATGACTTTTTTTGGTAGGAATGAGGCCTCTGGATCTAGGATGGTAAAGGTAAATTTGTGTGACACCAAAAAATAAGTAGATACAGTTGCAGAGTTGTGGTACAGCTGTAGACATGGGACCTGAACATTCATTTTGCTGGCCCTCTATCTCCAGTTAATTCCTGCCTCAGATCTGTCTTCACTCTCCGTAGACTTTCCTTTATCAGTCACTATCGAAATTCTTCATGATTCCTTTTCAGAGATGCTGTACATATGTATTTTAATTTTTGAAGGTTTATGAACAGTGCCTAAGTCAATATTCCTTGCTCGGGTTTGCCTTTTGGCCCAGTCTCAAGTAATTGAACCTCTAATAAGTACTTAATGGCCTTGGGGACACAAAAAGGAGTGTGGGTCTTGCTGTGGATTAAAGGGCTCAGGAACCCAGAGAGGCATCACATTTCCTGGTTCTGTTAATTAGCAATGCCTATTGCTAATAAAACTCCAGAAATGCTTTACCAGGACCACAGAGTAATTTGCAATGCTAAGAACTAGGGGTGAACTGCGCACAGGCCTTTTCACAGAAAGAACCCTGTCTTCTACACACAATCATTCTCCTCATAAATTCAGATTTATTTTTTGATACGAGAACAACGGAACATAGAAATCAAACCCTCCAGATTCAAAGTGAATAATGGAATTGCATTTCTTTTTCCCTGTGTGTGTAATTCACATCAATGTTTTTATTAATCAACAAAACCCTCACTATTATTAGCTGAAAGCATGAGTTTATAATCATTATTTTGAAGTCTGTGGATCCCATCTGTGGAATGTATTTGCTCTTCAATACTATTTTTCCCCCGAGGAACTCACTGTTCATTCACACACACACACACACACACACACACACACACACACACACACACACACACACACATCTAGAGAGCGCGCTATATCCTGGTGACTCTCTCTCTCTCTCTCTCTCTCTCTCTGCCCTTCTCTCTTTCTCTCTCCTCTCTCTCCCAACATGACAAGCCTTTGGAAACAGAATGCTTCAGAAGGAAAAGATCAGAACTTTTTTTTCAATGAGTTCAGAACAACAGGCACAATTGCAGCCTAAAGCAAAGACCTTACCAACAACTCAAGAGACAAAAACCCATAATAGACTATTACATACAAGATTTAGATTAAATATTCTTAAGTTCCAGATGAAATTTCAATTTCCATCTTAATGTGTTTATCTATTTTCAAATTTAATCATGACTTTTAAGAAAGGCCTTTAAAAAAAAAGAGACCTCAGTGTTCTGCTAAATTAAAAAAAATTAAAAAAAAAGCAGTAATAATCATTTTAACTAGAAATGGGGTGTATTGATCTGTGGTCTAATTGGCACCATATAGCAAATTCTTCCCAGGAGTCTCTAGGTTGGGAAGGATAGACATGATATTGTTTCATCAAAAGACTCATGTGTCTAGCTCAGCTTAAAAGGACAGCATGATCCAGGCTCCGTGTGATACCCATATCTAAAGATAAGGGCTCCTGACTTACAGTCATTGACTTTGTAAGCATCTCAGAAGCACAAATGATTGCTTTCCCATTATGCTGGGCTTCCCTGGAGACCAGTGAAGAAATAATCACAAACTGTTTTTCCTTATAGAGGACAGGAGCTATTAACAATGGTAATATCTAACATTTAGGGAGAACTTATTTTGTGTTAGGCATAGTGCTTCACATTTTACATATATGGGCATATTCATTCCTGACAGTATCAGGAAAGTACACGAATATCCTTAGTTTAGTTTATAGCAGAGGTAACTGAGTCACAAAGAAATTAAGCTATTCCCACAAGCAGGTAATGCACTGGGCCACATGGGGTCTAACTTTAGACAGGCATTAACCCAAAGGAGTGGAATGTGAGATGTATATATTATTTTAAATTGTCTAACAGCAGCATTAAAAAAATTAAATTGATGTGGATGGAATTTTGTTTAATAATACATTTTCTTTAGCTTGATGTATCTCAAATACTATCATTTCAACATGAAAAATATAAAATTGTTGATATTTTATATTTAAACATTTTTCAACCAAATATTTGAAGTTTTCCTATATTTTATTGTAACATCACATCTCAATTTGGCTAGCCATGTTCCAAGCAAGCATTTTATGCTACATGTGCTGTGAGTCCACACTCTTTGAAAACTTAATTTTTGTTATTTTAAATTTATTTTATGTGTATGAATGTATTGCCTGCATGCATATAAGTGCACCCATGTCATGCAGTGCCCTTAAAGGTTAGAAGAGAGTGTCAGATCCCCTGGAACTGGAGTTACAGGTGGTTGTCAGCCGCCATGTGGGTGCTGGGAATTGAACCTGGGTCCTCTGCAAGAGCAGTCAGTATTCATAACCACTGAGCCATCTCTCCAGTCCCAAGTTCACATTCTTAATGAGTAGGTTTAACCAGAAGTTAAACCTTGCTTTGCAGTATTATTTTTTCTACTTGTGGATAGCTTTTAAAGATCAGGATTGTAGTAGAGGGGGATTTAAGATATAATTCCCGGAAGAAATGGAAAACATAGACGCCCAGCCCATCTAGAGCACTTACATGTGTTAAAGGAGGACTGTTGTGGGGTGACTGGACTTTCAGGTTGATAGAAGCTGGAGTTGATTACAGATCTTATCTGCTCCCCCAGGACACAAGCTCCACACCTACCTGCCCTGTGTGTCTGTCTTCCTTTTCAAGCTCGGTGGTCTCCCTGAGACGACTCTAGATTTGTGGGACAAGAGGCATAGAATGGTTAACCCACTTGGCAGTTCTTTGGATATGTGACTTCTCAGAGCAGGCAGACATACTTCTACTCCTAAGGGTCTATGTCAAGAGGGAAACAAGGACCAGTCTTTAGAGAGTCCATTGTACGATGGTTCTGTGTCAACAGGAGACTGTTGTAGGCAGAGGATAACCGAATCAGTGTCATCATTGTCCGGCACATAAAGTGCAGAGATTACTTACAGCCCTAAACCCTTGGCACTGTAATTTGCACATATTTTCTCTGATCATCCATTTATTCTGAAGAGTTTTTACTGAGGTGGCTGCACGCACAGCCTCTTTTGTATTTTGTTGAGTTTTCCTTCAGGACAAATATACTCCTTTCTAAATGGGCTGCACATTAATTGCCCCACTGCCTAGGGTCTTTTCTCTGGAAGGAAACAGCCTTAGGACAGAGGGTGCTATCATGATCAGGTAGATGTGAAGACACAAGCAGTTGACAGTGACCAGGGGAGCTAGGAGTGACAAGTGGGAGTTAAGAATCACAGGTATGTCAAGAGGGTCCTTCAGAAATTGAGAGCAGGACCCTCCATGACAAGAAAGCCACCCATGCATGCCTACAGGCCCATGCCTGTTCTGAAATTGTGTCAGAAACTGCAATTCCACCCAACCCCACCGTGGTGGTTTGAATGAAAATGTCTTCCATAAGCTCAAGTATTTGAACACTTGGTCCCCGGTTGGTAGCCTTTTGTGGAGGTTTAAGAGGGCAGCCTTGCTGGAGGAAGTGTGTTACAAGGGGCAGGCTTGAAGAGTTCACAGCCTGGCCCCACTTCCCAGTGTCTCAGCTTTCTGCCCTGTCTGTTTCCTGCTGCCATGCCTCCCCAAACATTGTGGACTCTCACTCTGGAACTATAATCCCAAATAGATTCTTTCTTCTGTACGTTGACTTGATCATAGTGTTTCATCACAGCAACAGGAAACTAATACTGCAGTCTTTCTCAGGGATGTAGATGGAAGGTGGAAGGGACAGAGAATGAAAGAGTAGATATACACGTAAGCAGCTGTGTTTATACTTGGCAGATCATGTCTTCCCATGGAACTCACAAGCTTTTATATTTCAAACTTCTTTAACCATCATTTGCAGAAAGAAAAACATTTGAACTATTGGTCTCTTTAAAGTATTTAATTACTTTCAAAAAACATTGTTTGATATTTCTACTATTGATGAACTTCCATATTCTCAGTGACCTGGTAATTCCAGGCCTAGGTATAGACCCAATAGGTATCTACTTTCATGTTTGCCCAAAGACCCATACAAGTATATCATGAAGGTACCACAATCGTACAAAAAAATTGAAAACAATCTGTCATCCACAAGAGACTTGTTTAAAAGTATGAAGTCATACAATATAGGATATATGTATTATATACAAACACAATACACTACAAGAATGTATGAAATCTAATAGCAATGTTTACTGGTTATTTCAAAATAATGTCGATTAAAAGAAGCCAGACACAAAAGAATATGTATTACATAATTTCATTTATACAAAGTTGAAAAATAGGTAAAACTAATCTTGTCAGGTTACTATATTTCATATTACAATGTACAACATACAACATCTACATTATTGAATTTAAATCATAATGGAATAGTTCTTATTCATACCTTATATAGAACCCTGATTTTCTTATTTTACTTTAGCCTGTGATGACCTCCAAGTGGATTATACAGTAATTAATTAATGTGCATGCTGGTTAGCTCACAGGCTACCTAGTCATCTCACTAGGGACTAGTGTCATCTCCATAAAAAGAGGAAAATAATGGTACCATCTTGTTAAGAATAGTTATGAGATTTAATGGGAGTTTTGGGAGTCATTGCAGGAGTTAATAAATATTAAGCTTTTAGTATAATGACTACAAAAGGGGTGTGTGTGTCTTACACATATGCATACATGCAAGCACACACACAGACATACACACATACACACATACATACACACACACACACACACACACACACAAACACGTTTATTAGATGTTTTAATTCCAAATATATCCTGGTCTTTCTTTGGCCAAACAAAGTTTCCAAATCCTCATTCTCAAACTGTACAGATAATGGGAGTTAATCTTCCCAAGGAGACTTAGAGGTGACTCATTGCTATAGGGAAGCCAAGCTCCTTGTTGAAGAACTTCTGGGATTTCCACCTCGGGGTGGGCTCCTTAAACTGCTTCTGTGTTCCCACACCATGCTCCACTGGGCTGTTTTCTTGTTTTCTCTGGCCTCTTTGGCAAGGCCGGAGTTCATTTGGCCATGTACAGTGTAACTGTACTTGCACGATCCTTGTTTTTTAAAAAGTCATCTTAGCTTGGGAAATGTTGGCCACTGCTAAGAGCAAGTCCTCCTACTTGGCCATGGGGTCTGACCAGCCCCCATCACTTCTTCCAACAACAGGGGCTTTATGCTCTCGTGCAAAAAGACCAGCTGTCAGTTTAAATTTCCCTAATCCAGCCAGATCCCAACTCAGCCAACTAACAGTCCCTATCCGGGGAAAGCCCATCTGTGAAACGCAGCAATGCCCTTACTGGAATGACATGTCATAAAAATTAGTTTGGGCACTAATCTAAGGAAGCTTTGTGTTGAGTCAAGGGACTGCGAGGTTCTGGTTGGTGTCCTCTCTGCCACAGAGCTGGAGACTTGCAGAGCAGAGCATGAAAACACTGTAAGCCCCCTTCCACCATCTGCCTGTCACTCTCAACCCTGTGTGGTGCTGTCCTTGGGACGAGGGGGATATCCTTACCCACCTCCTGAATCCTCTTCACCAAAAAGACTGGTTGCTATGTCACCTCAGCGAGCCAAAAGGATGGATGGGGTGGAAACAGATTGCTGTTGTTTTGTGTGCAGTGGTGGTTACAGGAGGAGGTGAGGGTGCTTTTCCAACTATACATAACTTTAATAACTTATGGCTTGATTTAGAAATATAAATAAGTTCACTATTAAGAAAGATTCTTCTGCAGTAATTTTTCCTTCTCCCATCTGGAAGAAGAGTTTGTTCCCAAAACATATTTTTTGATTGGTTGAGAAAAACAGAATTCAGACCGACTGACTGCATTCAGCTTGAATGGAATCTTTGCTTCCTCTTCGTTTGTATCACACTCATCTATCCCACTCCTCCTATCCAGACTCCATCTTCCTTTCAGCCTCCAACCCAGGACTGCAAAGAGCCTCTGGTGTCTATTCAAAGGCTGGAAAGCCAGCAGAAACGTATCTGTTATATAGGCAGTACTCTCCAGTCTTGCAAAGCATGATGGGAATCATGAGGAGGCTTGAAACAAAGTCCTGACTTCAAGAATACTGCAGTGAGGAAATGATTAGCCCACACATCAAGATTGCTACCCCTACCCACCAGCTGAATAGAGATGTGCAGAGGGTACCAGCCTAGCAAGGATAACTATCCCCTGGGCACCTCCTGGCAATTCTGTTCCCACCAGGCCTGCATGTTTAAGTCACATTTTTTCAGAGCACAGATGCTTTTACTGAGGACCTACTATGCAGCCTCGTTGTTCTAAGGTAGAATGCATCATGCATTTCATCAAAGTTTCCTCTCAGACTGCCTGGAAGTGGGCACCAGCCTGACTCCAAATAGAAAGTAAACTCTTCAAAACAATGAGCTCAAGGGAACAGGAATGGTGAGCTGACCTCTTTCCACCCTTAACTAAATAGTGGACTTCATATGTCCATTAAAATGCCACCATATGGGGCTGGAGAGATGGCTCAGCAGTAAGAGCCTTTACAGCTCTTGCAAAAGACCTGGGTTTGGTCCCTAGCACTCACATCGGGCAGCTCACAGCTGTCTATCACTTTAGTTCCCCTCGTGGACTAAATAGTGCAATCTGCATGTATATAGTGCACATAAGCTCATGTACACACACATAAATAAAAATAATAACTAAAACTTAAAAAAGATCACATGGGCTTGTTCACACTTGCTCATTCTCATGTAATCTCTTGCTTAAAAAGATTGGCATTTCTCTTGGATGTATAGGTCTTAAAAGTCTACGAATGTAAATTCTACAGTGAAATTCAAAACAAAAACATGCACCACTTTCTAATAAAAATAAGATACTGTAGTTTTTTAAAGAAACATTTTCTTCAAACTAGGAAATTTTTTAAAATTTCTTTTTCTTAAACTTGTCTTTGGAATAATCCATGGCTTTTTACCCTACATTCACTCCAAAGAGCTATCGTTAATCAGATTGACATTTTTGGACCAGCCCAAGCACAGAGGGCCCCAGTTTGTAGCTTAAGGAGTTCAAAGAATGTTTTCTGCAGATTTTCTCACACATAATAAGTTTGGACCAGAAAAAAAAGATCTGTTGGTTAAAACTCTGTGACATTTTATATGGAGAAACTTATGTATTTTGTCATTTAACAACAAACGATGAAAATTCTCATGTTGTTATGGAAAAAAGATTATACAAGGCTGAAATGAAAGAAAACCATGGGAGAGTTAAAAATATTTTATCCATTAATCTGTTAACTGACTTATTTGCTTAATCTGACTCATCACTTCGACAGGCACTGTCAATCAAAGTGTATGGCATTTCACATGGTGGCTAATAACTGTCACTTCCAGGGGAATTTGATGACTTCTTCTGACCTCTGTGGGCATTGCACCACATGGTGTACTTTCATACATGTGGGCAATACACTCATGCACATAAAAAATAATAAATAAAATATTTTTTGGAAATAAGGTGGGTGATTTCTGAAGAATGGCACCCAAGGTTGACTTCTGACCTCTAGTTACATACACACACACAAACACACACACGTATACACACATAAATACATATACACACAAAAAAATAAAAAAAGTCAGTATTTCTTTTTCTGGGTTCTAAAGCGATATAATTATAACCATAATATCAGAAGGGGAAAACCTAAGATGTGCAGTGTGAGTAGACAGTATGGGTAGGTCAGGTAATTCAGCCTGGGCCCCAGCAGGGATTTGGCAAGTGTGTGTGTGGGGGGTGGGGGTATGATGGGTGACATACTGAGAGGTGACAATGCTGAAGACTGAGGCTGAGGCTGAGACATCTCTGACTCCAATTATGACACAGAGCGGTCCTATCAGGAGATCCTGAGAGCACGGAGCTGGGAGTGTGGCTTCATTTGGTTTCTTGTTTAATTAAACATGAGTTGACTTTAAGTATTAATATCTGCACTGAGGCAGCTATAGAGAAGCAAGAGAATCTCAGCGTAACTTTCCTGTTAATGTTGTTCTTGTCCAAAGTCTCTGTGATGAAAATACAAGTGCCAGTTAGACCTAACTGACAAAAATAAGAATGTAGGACTTTTGCTACAGAATCCTGGGCTTTCCTCTATGTTTCTCTAAGATTCATGAAGCAATGTGTCATGAAAGTAGACGAGGAGATATAAGAGGAGAAAAGGCACCAGTGGGAAGGAAGGGCTCGGGGGAGTGGGAGAGTAAATATGAGCGCAGTACAAAGATTTACGCGTATAAAATGTCATAATGAAATCTTCCATTTGTACTGTAACTAAAAATAATTAATTAGGGATTGGAGAGGTGGCTCAGTGGTTAAGAGCAGTTGTTGCTCTTGCAGACAACCCAGGTTTGGTTCCCAGCACCCACATGGTTGGCTAACAACCATCCATAACTCCAGGTCCAGGGGGCCAGTGTCCTCCATGGGCACTGCATTCATGTGGTGCATTACATCATGGAAGGAAAACACTTCTACACATAAAATCAAAATAAGTAAAAAAGTTTTAATTGATTAAAAAAATCAGTCAGGTATGTTGGCTCACACTGTTAATCCCAGTATGTGATGAGGCAGGAGGATTTCTGTGACTTTCCGGCTAGTCTCACCTATAGAATAAGACTGTCTGAAAAAGCAAAACAGAAAAGAAAAACAATTTTCTATATGGAATTTATAATAAAAAATCATGCGTATCCTAATTTTTAAAAGAAATATGACCCAAATCATGAAAATAAAATAAAAAGACTACTGTATATATGCCTTTTAATATGCTATCATGCAAGAAAGGATCCATTGCAAATAACTTCTATTACTAAAAGGGGAGGTGATAACTTCAATTTTTCTAGATTTATTATCCTGAAGGACTTCAACCAGTTTCATGTCCAAACATGCAGCCTTATCCAAACTCTTTCTATAGGGGTGTGTGTGTGTGTGTGTGTGTGTGTGCGTCTGTGTGTGTGTGTGTGAATTCTCATATTCTCTTTTGGGCTGCCTTCATCGTTTTGTTGGTTTTCTCATTAATACCCTAAAAACTTTGACCCAGGAGTGGTGATGCACATCTTTAATCCCAGGAGGGAGGGATTATCTATGAGATGGAGGCCATCCTGGTCTACATAGTAACTTCCAGGCCAAGGAGACCCAAAACAACAAAAACACAACTTTGACACACGCTCTCTCTATGTGAATTCGATTTTCAGTTTTTTTTTAATTATATTTTGACAGACTTAGAATTCTGACTTTTTATAATAGGTATAATTTAGTGGCTACTAAAAACATTGCAAGGTGTGCATCTGGTAATATTAAAGACCTTCAAGTAATGCAATTAGCACCTCTAATTTTATACAGCATGTTTTGTACATTTCCATCCACGGGAACACTGAGAAGAAATAACAAGAGGAATTTGAATTTTGTGAACCATTAAGCAACTCATGAATAGGATTATCAACAGGTGACGAAACCAAATAATTTTCTAATTTAGAAGAAATGCTCTGTTTTTCTGCAGACCTGGTCTCCCATACAGCATAAGGTTGTGAAATTTTTGCAAATCTTTGAGTCAGGCAGCATTTCAAATAGAAAGAAGAACTTTGAAAAATGTGTTCTTGGGGAAATACCTTTCCTACTCTTTGTCCTGAAAGGACAGGACATCCCAGTTGCTTTGTATTTTTATGACATTATCTTTTTAAAAAATAGAAATAGAAAATTGTAACTTCATGGGACTATGGAGACAGATGTCATTTTTCTTGGAGATGTGTAGTCAATAGTTTCCAGAGCTCATGGAACACTAGTGTCTAAGACAGCTGAGTAGGAACATGGTTTCTGGGATTCTGAAATATCTGAATTAATTTTTCCTTAAACAAATCTTGAGATCAGCCAGTGCATCAACTCCAATTGTTTTAAGATGTGTATGAGAAAATTGAACAGGTTCATTTCTAGTAATTCTTTCCTTATGGAGCAGCGGGTACCTTTTGTAGCATAAATTAATGCAAAATATAAATTTGAATTTGCTATATATACACAAAAAATAAATATTATTGTGTTGCTACTGTACATAAAACATGGGGTAGAAAGAACTGAGACAGTCTTCACTGTGAAAGAGCTTACAGCTTAATTGGAGAGGCAATGACCAAATAATATTTCTCTGTAAAACAAATATAAAAATTCATTGAAAATTTTGAATTGCATTTATTTGTTGTGGTGTGTGTGTGCACGTGTGTGTGTGAGCATGCATGCACACACATACACACCAAGAGAAACATGTGGAGTTGAAGCACAATTTGCTGAAACTGGTTCTTTCTTCCATCATGTGGGTCCCAGAGACCAAATTCTGATCATCAGGCTTGGTGGCAGGTGCCTTTACACCTGAATTACTTTGTTGGCCCATAAACATATTTTTTGTGTCGCTTAGTTTCTACTTTGACAGGTCTTAATTGTTACAGAACTATAGCAGAAGAAACTGTAACATGGATTCTCTTACTTGGGATGAGACATGGTATGATAGTCTCCTTCTCTGTCTCTGTCTATGTGTTTATGTGTCTATGTTATAGGATGGGATTGAATTTCCTTAGAGATTATGTGGAAAGTCATCAGGAAAAAGAGCTGAAGGTTGGCTGAGACAGGTCAAAGACCCCATCTGTTCTTTTCTCCTCCTCTTATTCCTCCTCCTCCTCCTCCTCCTCCTCCTCTTCCTCTTCCTCCTCCTCCTCTTCCTCCTCCTCCTCCTCCTTCTTCCTTCTCCTTACAGGGTCTCCCCACCCCCAGGCTACCTGGAACTCACTATGTAGATCAGGCTGGCCTGGATCTCACAGAGATCCACCTGCCTCTGCCTCCTGAATGCTGAGATTAAAGGCATGTGCCATTATACCTGGCACTTTCACTTAACCACATCTCAGAGACTGAAAGGTCTTGAGAAGAAGATCTGTTAAGGTGAACACCTGGAATATGGTATTTCATGAATAGTCACGAAAGTGAATTAAAGATATACGAGAGTCCAGGGAAGGATCTGCACTTCATGTATTATTAATTGCAAATAATGATAATACAAGGGAGCTTATGGGTTCCATGCAAAGTGCTCAGATGGATAGCCCAGAGGACACATCACAAACAGAGATACCTTCCATCCTTTCCTTTGGTGCACCAGAGTTTACTTGGGGGCAAGTGGCATGTGAGTTAGGCCTGGAAGGAGGAGTAGGAAGTGAGTTATGGCAGAAGGTAGAAGATGATCCTGTACCTGGCTCAAAGGTAGAACAATGTGGGACTTGAATGGATGAAATTCTATTGGGGCATTAAGAGATGAGTTAAAAAAGAAAATTGTAGAGGTGTATGTAGGTGAAAATGGTGATGGCCCCTTTAACACCACATCAGAATTTGAAGCCAAAGTCGTAGATAAATATTATAGAAGATCTTTAGCTGATAGGTGGTTGATCAAGCAGACCAGAAGTTTGAATTCTATATAAATTTCTTTAAGCATCCCTTTGAGAAGTCTTACTATGCGTGGTGATTGGGATACTTGAATATAAGGATTTGCTACTAGGGTCTACATATGAGTGAGAACATAATGCCATTTGCTTTTCTGAGTCAGTGTTACTTCACTTAGCACAGTAGTTTCTCGTTCCTACATCTGGTGGTATGGGTTTAATTTGTAATAACCATGGCTTAGAATCCTGTGATTTATTTGTTCTCTGAATCACTTTGGAGTCTCTACGTAAGGGTGCGCTATCCTCGAGAGACAGGTAATTTATTCTTCCAAGAAATTTGCTTTCGAGGTTTAGTCTACAGTAGATGTGAGAGTCAACACTCATTCCCAGTCACCCCATAGAGAAGAAACTGCCTCTGGTACAACGCCCTTTTGTGGGTTCTCTGACCAATTCGCAACAGACAGCAAATAAAGATCATTGAGTATTGAGGGTTTTTTGTTTTGTTTTGTTATTGTCTTCTTTGAGACAGGGTCTTCCTGTAGCCCCAGCTGGACTGGAACTCACTATGCAGTCCAGGCCAACCTTGATCTCACAGAGATCTCCTACATCTGCCTCCTGAGTGCTGGGACTAAAGGCTTACACTGCCACGACCAGTGCATTGAGTTCTTACTATATCCAAGGCATTGGATATAAAGGAGTAAAATAGTCTCCATCCTAGAGGAGCTTAGGACGTGATACTTCAAGCAAGAAAGGACAGTTTCCTTTGCCCTGTGGCTGCTTCACTGAGCCATTGATGCTTTCTAGTCACCATAATAGGCTAATCTGTTCTGTGAACAAGGCTGACTCTCCAAATCTACAGGGAAGAAATGCCAATCATTACTAATTAAATTGTGGCAAGCAGGGCACCAATATTAAGCAACTACTGTTGAGTGAGCACTGACCATGTCCTAGGCTGCTGACAACGTGTGAATCTAACACCACTGAAATGGGAACTGTGGTCAACATCTCCATTTACCAGTGGGAGAAAAGCCAGGCTCTGATATCACGGCCTGGACAAATGGCTTTCTGCAGAGTCCCATTTGTTTGCCTTTAACCTCTCCAACCCAGTTACGTTCACAGAGTAGTGGCTTGTACCTTTAGGCCATTGGCCTGGGCCTGTAGTTGGGCATCTTATCTGGTGACTGGTTATCTCCAGATTAACAGGAATTTCCTTCTTGGCCACTCTTTGCATCATTTCACAACCAGAGAACTTTAGAGTTTCTGGATGGCCCATCCCTGGGACCAAGAGATTGCAGTTCAAGGTTAGAATCTAATTGCAATCAGTGTTAATTCATTCTTTCCCTTATTAGCTACTAGCTTCAGAGGCCTCTTAAATGTTAAGACACTTTAATCCTTTTCTCTGAACATTTAACCTTTTACAGATCTTTAAATATAGTTTTGTTCTTACTTTGTCATTAATTGCATAAAAATATTTTCTCAGACTCAATTTTTTCCTTTTTTTCTTTTTCTTTTATGGTGTGTGTGTGTGTGTGTGTGTGTGTGTGTGTGTATGTGTGTGTGTATGACATGAGTGCAGGTGCTCTTGGAGGCCAGAAGAAAGTATTGAATCTCCTGGAGCTGTAGTTACAGTTTTAAGTTGTCTGACAGTGCTTAGAACAAAATGTAGGTTCTCTGGAAGAGTAGCAATCTCTCTTAAAACAAAACAAAACACAACCCCTTTATTTTATGTGTATGGGTGTATTGCCTGCATGTGTGTAAGCGCATCTGTAAAATGCAGTGCCTGAGAGGTCAGAAGAGGGCATTTGATTCCTCTGAACTGGAGTGGCTGTCAGCCACCATGTGGGTGCTGGGAACCAAACCCTGGTCCTCTGCGAGAGTTGCCACTGCTTTTAGCTGCTGAGCCATTTCTCCAGCCCCCGAGTAGCAGCATTTCTTTTAACTACTGACATATCCATCTTTGTAGCCCCCAGAAACAATTCTTAAACTGCCTGGAATTATGTTGTTTAGTAGCCATTTCTGAAGTCATCTGGTTATACTACGTAGCTCTAAGATTTAAGAGATTGGTACTCAGAAATAATTATAATTATGCTAGTGGCATCTCCAGTAATTGTGCTCAATTTGAATCCCTTGGTTTGTCATAAATGCTAAGAAAATCCCGTCTTCTTTGAAGCTTCTCTTAGTCACATGGCCCCTGGGTTTTACTGCTGGTATCTTTCATTAAAATATTTCTTTAGATTTATTCATTGAACTAATTAAATACCTCTATGAGCCCAGGATGCCTGTGTAATCAAACATACAAGAAGAGAAAGCAAATTGAATTAGACACTCCAGACTCCTCAATTTTAAAAAAAATGGAAAGAAGAAAAAAATTGAGGAATTTTTCTTAAAAGAAACTCAGATGGAAACATTATCTTATAGTGGTCCTGAAGGGTTAAGAAGCTCCCACTGAGTCCCATAGAGTTTCTATTTGGTATGTAACATGTGTGAACCAACCGGGAAAGGGTTAGCTTGTTCTCATGAGATTATGGTCCCAAGAGATCAGGGAAACCTCTGCTGTGTGAATTTGTTGTCAAGAAACTTCATGGCTGTGTCATTTTCAGTTCATCACTCAGATCATGCTGGCCTCCACACATCCAACAAACACTATTAAATGTATACACTGTGCCAAAAACTGCCCAAGGATCCAAGCTAGAAGGCTTCTCTTTGGGTATTTAACTTTTTCAAATCTTTAAAATAATTTTGTTCTTTGTCCTTGATTATCTGGGAATATTTTCTCAAACTCAATTTTTAAACTTTCCGGAATTTTGTTGTCTTAATAGCCATTTTCTAAGTTCATCTAAATATGCCATATATTGTTAAGAAACTCCCAAAGAATCTTGGGACTCTAAAAGTCTCCAAAACAAAAGATTGATGATGAAAGGCCAGGAAATAAGTTTTCCATTAATAAAGAGATATGCTATGTATGTTATGCTTTTTTGATTCATTATAGTTTCTTAAATGCCTTAATATTTATCTAGCATTTAAAAATATTTTATTTATTATTTTTATTTTATGTGTATGAATGTATTACCTCAATGTACATAAGTACACCTGTGTCATGCAATGCCTGAGGAGGTCAGAAGAGGGCATCAGATTCTCCTGGAACTGTAGTTACAGATGGTTGTTAGCCATCATGTGGGTGCTAGGAATTTAACCCAGATCCTCTGCAAGAGCAACCAGTGCTCTTAACCATGAGCCATCTCTCCAGCCCCTGCCTAACATTTTTATGGGCCGTAAAGGACTTGATGGGCATTCTGCTTTTATTAAAAAATCCACATTTAAGGTTAGGCTAGCTTATGAAATTATGTAGGTCTTCCTTACTTAGAAACCCTTGAGGGTAGAGACTGTTTGGTCAATGCTTATGAATCTGGCCCATGGCCAGGCACAGCACTAGCTGCCAGTGATGACTTTGAATCTCATGCTTTCAGTTTTATGTATATGCTGCTCCCTACTGTTTTGTAATCAAAGACTCATTTTGCACTTTCTTCTGTGCCCAGCACTGTTTTCTTCAGTCAAAGTCCTGGGATGAATCTCACCCAGCAAAGATGTCAAGGTGGACTTATAGTATGCAGAGGGCCTAGACCGCACCACCTAGCTACACGGTCACTCCTTGCAGCCAGCCACATGCAAGAGGTTTATGACCCATATAAAATGAATTTACTAGAGACGCAAAATGGCTAGGAGGAGAAAAATGAACTAAATGGATTTCATTTGGGGATGGGGTAATTTTGTAACAAAAAGTGAGATTTCAGAAATACAAAACCAGATTTAACCCAATAACAAAATGTGCCAGAAGCAACTATTCCATCTATACGCTTTCTAAGCCGCCACCTTCACGGGGAACTCAGGAGTTTATTTCCCCTTATGCAAGCCACGATGGACTTCTAGTTAAACACAACAAGCCATCTGACTGGCAGAATATAAGAAACGACAGGAACAGCTGCCTAGCATTTTGATGTCTGGAAGAAAGCAGATAACAAGCCAATAACGTGTCAATATTAGGAGCAGAGGAAACATCAGCTTCACGAGCGATGAAGTCTGAGTTCTAACCCTGCGGTGAGGCTGCTCGTCACTCTTTCTGTCTCTCCATTAGACATCATCAAATCTTAATTTCTAATTGTCTAATTGTGAAAACATCCTTGGGAGGCAACTCAAGTTTCAAATATTGAATCAGTTTTGACAGACAACATAGGAGATAATTTTAGGTTCTTGGAACTTAGAGATTTCCTATCAGACCTTGGCACCTTTGGTATCTATTACACACATCTTGAAAAAGTCATGTAATTTCTCTAAGCCTCAGTTTTCTAACTTATATTTTATTGCTTTCTAATTGATCACTTATCCTTTCAGATGGAGAATTAGGAAAAGAATTAATATAAGATATTTTTTTGGAAACATTAAAAGGCCTATTCAGCCTTACTCTCTTATTTAAATGGCTTGTTTTTCCTTTTTTATTATTATTATTGTGTGTGTGTGTGTGTGCATGTGAGTATACTGCCTGCATGTGTGTAAGTGCACCTGTGTTGTTCAGTGCCCATAGAAGTCAGAAGAGGGTTTTGGATCCCCTTGAACTGGAGTTACAGATGGTTATTAGCTACCATGTATATGCTGGGGATTGAACCCAG
The DNA here is from genome assembly GCA_035773235.1 of Eospalax fontanierii. Taxonomy (NCBI): domain Eukaryota; kingdom Metazoa; phylum Chordata; class Mammalia; order Rodentia; family Spalacidae; genus Eospalax; species Eospalax fontanierii. The sequence goes on along the minus strand of CM069527.1, from coordinate 74,736,655 downwards.
GTCCTCTGCAAGAGCAGCCAGTGCTCTTAACTGCTGAGCTATCTCTCCAGCCCCTATTTTTCCTTTTTTTGACCTCAACTCAGCTCTGAGTAGAAAAAGTCTCCAATAAGAAAGGACTGAAAAAGTCAGTGTGGAAAAAAAATAAAAGCATTTCTGCGTTGAAGAGAAGAGCAGGTCTAGGCAGGAAGTCTGGAAGAAATTAGCCATCATTGCCTGCTTCCTGCTCCCACTTCTGCTTGATTCTGTGAACATCTGGAGGATGGAGTAACCATATGTGTTGGTTGCAGTGAAAATATTGTGAAAATACACTGTTGGTCTACCCAGCCAACTTGAGAAGGAGGAAGTGCAGAAAAACTGGTGATGTGTGTTCCGTCAGTAAACGTGAATTGAGCCACCAGAATTCTGAGGAGACCCAGAAATTCCTCAAACCTCCAGTGTCTACCACACACACACACACACACACACACACACACACACACACACACGCTCCACCCACCATATGCCAAAACTTTCCTAAGCCTTAGGCTTATACAGTCTTAAACGTGAAATATATTTGCTGCTTTCATGGGATTTCTGTTCTCTGCAGTAGCAGAGTCCCTGCGGTAGGTACAAATAATAACACGTCCTATGACAAAAGCACTGAAAAACCAAATACAGCAATAAGGAAATGAGAGTGAGGACTGAAGGTGATGACTTTGGACACTGTACCTGGACAAGATCTCTCAGAGAAGTTGACATTTGGACTGAACTCTAAAGACCCAGAGGTGCTGGCTAGGGGACAATATCCAAAAATGGAAATAAGATGAGATTAACCAAGTGAAGAAATCTGTTGATAATGAGGTTGTAATGTTTGCCATGGCCCAATCACATACAGAATTTCACTCTATGAACACGGTCTTTGATTTGTAGATCAATATTTCTCATGAACTTTGAACAAATCTTAGCCACTATCTCGATGACTGTTTCTTCTGACACGTCTTCTCTGAACTCTCTGACACTATCTCGTGTGCACTGGATCATTTGATGTGTCTCCTATAGCAAGAACATTTCATTCATGGTCTCATCAACACTTGTTTCTCTCTGTTGTCCAGTTGAGCTAATGTCTGTTGAGCTGTTTCAAATTCATTGATCCTTTCTTATTCTGGGTCTACTCTTACAGTCTGACAAGTTGAACAAATTGTCTATTTCTTTGTGGTGTGTGTGTGTGTGTGTGTGTGTGTGTGTGTGTGTGTGTGTATGTATAGGTGCACATACTTATTAGTATATACACGTGAAGGCCAGAGGGCAACACTTGCGTTGTTGCGTGTCTTCCTAGCTCATCGCCCATCTTGCTTTTTGAGACATGTCTCAAGAACCTGAAGTTCACTGAATGGCTCAATGAGCTGTCCAGTGAACCCCAAAACTTCCTGTCTGTGCCCCTGCCCCAGGACTTAGGTTACAATCACATGCTGGGTTGCAGCCATGTATCACTACACCTGGCTTTTTTGTGTGGGTGCTAAGGATCCAAACCTGGGTCCTGTTGACTGCACAGCAGGCTTTTCCTGCTGAGCCGTATCTGCAGCCCCTGAATTTTTTATTTTTGATGCTAGAAGGTTTCAGTGCGACAACTTTTATTTTGTCTCTGTGTAGTGTTTCCGTTTTTATGCCAGAGATCCCAAAATAATTTCTTAAATGTGTTTATTGAATAGAGTAAATTAACATGGCTGCTCTGTTAACAAAAAGGAGTTTCTTAATATAGGGGGGAGCAATCACATTAGAAAAAATTCAATTTATCACAATTAGCCATCTTCCACTGAGTTTTTGTGTTTGTTTTGTTTTATTTTGCTCTTTTGATGGTATATCCCAAGGTAGTCTCAAACTTAGGATCTTTCTGCCTCATCCTCCTGAGTGCTGGGATTACAAGTGCCCAACCACTGAGTCTGGATGGCCACCCTCATTTGAAAGCATTGCAAACCTAACTTTACCTTTATGACAGATAACATTACAAAACATTCTCTTATATTGTTTTTTTTTATTTAAACTACTCTTTTACTTGCCAGATCTCTCTGGAAGCTCACAGAAGGACTAGCCCCATAGGCATGTGAGCATTAAGACACTCTGCTCAATGATGTAGAAATAGAGCAGCTAGAATAAATGTCTCCCTTGGTGAATGATTCAAGTAAAGCCAGATTGTATTTGGATTCAGTTTTATCCCTGTACAGAAAAATAAATCATTCTATTGGCAAAGCATGGAATATGGCCCTCAGAATAGATTACATGTGACTTAAATTCCTTCTCTCTAGAGAATAGTTTTGGCAAGATTTTCTACATACACACTGAGGTGAAAGGGAGATAGTTTTCATAGAGAAAGAAAGCTCTAGAAGTCTGTCCTGTAAAAAACTGTTACAGATTATAGTGATCCCTGAATTTAACAGATTAAGTTTAATAGAAACATGAAAGTGAAAAGTAGGTCTCAGAGAACCCTAGATTGCTTCTGGAACAGACAAAATATAATAACAAGGCAAGTCTGTGGAGTTGTAAAACAAGAAAAACATGAATGACATTTCCCAGGAAACACTGGCCTCTCACAGGTCAAAGAGACTCTTTTGGTACAAAAATTATGCACAGAGCTATAATCAACCAGTAAGTCTTATCAGTGCTTATTACTGTGGTCAAAGACAATGGCTACTGACCTGAATGCATTTCAATTGTCTGCCAAAATTCAGAAGATTTTCTTAAAGTCAGCAGCGTTGATGTGTTATAATCCACAGGTGCACGTGTGCACATGAACACACACACACACACACACGCACACACACACTCTAATGGCACTGCATTTAAATTTTTTAGCAGAAAGAAACAGACTTTTGTATCCACCTAGAGTTTCTAGACCTTATACACAGGGGTAGAAATGTTACTTTCTGGGTCTGGAGGGGTAGGGCTGCTGGAGGATGGCGGTGGGGGGTTAATTACATCACTGCCCTGGAGTTCCAATCTGTAGACCTCTTCTATACTGGCTAAATCCCTGTGGTGGTTTCACAGTGTTTCCTTCCCTGCAAACTGTAATAAGAGCTTTCATCTCATAGTGCTGTACAAACTCCATTTCTCATTGCCCTTGAGGAGAGGCCTTTATTAGTCTCTGTTGACTGGAGTGAACTGACCTGCTTAAGGTCCTCTGGGAACCAGTGCCCAAACTGGAACTGCAACTTTGGAACCTTTGGAGCAAGTCCCAGGCTGGTGGCTGGGGTTCAGTTTCTCCTGCTCTGTAGCTACAGTTAATCTACTCTGAGGACTTAGTTTGGGGGAGGGGTATCTTTTTCAGGCTGTGAGTTTGGATCTTGTGTTTCATGAAGTAGATATAACATTTGTGGTGTTTTTGATTCCGTTGTGTGTGTTGGTGCTACCTGGCAAAAGTTCACTTTTAATTAAAGTTACATAAGGAGGCTGTACTGGGACTACACATCCTAGGACTTACGAAAGATGAATACTGGAGACATTCTGCCCCTGTGTGTGTGTGTGTGTCATTGAGAAAGTCACTTGGGCCCAGTGCTAGGTACAAGAGTACAGATGGCTTCCTACATTAATGAGCTGCATACAACATTTTTTTTCCTTTATTACAGAGCATTAAAGTTTCAGTTTCTCATGTTCATTTGTTTAAAAAAAATCTAGGCCAGGAATGTCATTCAGTAGAATCTTGCTTAGAATTTGCAAAGCCCTGGGTTCAAGCACCAAGGAAACATGAACCAGGTGTGGGGGCAAGCCCCCATCATTCCAGTACTTGTGAGGTAGAGGCAGGAGGATCAGAAGTTCAAGGTCATTCTTGATTACCCTTCTGTGACCATTCCATGCCTCCTCAGGTAGACCCTAGCTACACTAACCTGGCCCCTGACTTGCCCACAGTGACAAAAGGCGGGGAGTGAGGTGTTTTATTGACTGCCCTGCCCTAACCGCCTCTCTCCCCAGCACCCTTGGCAGCATTTCCTAGGATCACCTCCCAAATAACTACCTACACTTGAACTTTTCCTGCTTCAGGAAGAACACAGCTCAAGAGCATGCTACCTAAAACAGATTTAGAAGAACCCTCAAAAAGTTGGACAAGGGGCCTAGAAAGATGACTGAGCAGGTAAGAGTGCTGGCTGCTCTTGCAGAGGACCCAGGTTTGTTTCCCAACACACACATGGTTGTTAACAACTGTCTGTAACTCCAGTTCAGGAGAATCCGGTACCCACTTTTGGCCTCCATGGACATTGCACATACTTACATACATGCAGACAAAACACTCATAAAATAAAAATAAAATAAGAAAAATAAACAAAAAAGTTAGATAAAAGGAATTCATGTTCTCATAAAGCTGCTAGACTAAGGGTCTATTTTCCCAAGAGGAGGAACAAAAGTTCATACTTAAATATTTACTGCAAGATAATGAGCATATTAAAGTGGCCCATTGGAAATTGCTGACATATGGTCACTCTGACTTGTAAAAATATCAGTTCTAATATATGGCCATTTTCATTAGGGTTTTAGCTTCCATTTAATAAGGTGTAACATTCTTTTTAAAAATATTTTATTTATTATTTTAATTTTATGTATGTAAGTGTATTACCTGCATGTATGTAAGTACACCTGTGTTGTACAGTGCCTGAGGAGGTCAGAAGAGGGTATCAGATCCCCTGGAACTGGAGTTACAGATGGTTGTTGGCTGCCATGTGGGTGCTGGGACTTGAACCTGGGTCCTCAGAGCAGTCAGTACTCTTAACCATTGAGCCATCTCTCCAGTCCAGAGGTGACACATTCTTGCTGAGTGACAAAACGAACCACATGTTTAGAGGTCACCAGTGACCATTCCTACATCCCAGACAGCAAGGGGAAGGGGAAGAAAGTTGACATCTGAAGTACAGATTTCAGAGTAAAACACACTGTTCACACCCCGACGTACACAACTTGGTCCCACAAATCTTGAACTGTCAGCTTTGTCCCAAACAGCCATAGGCCCTGCTATATAAAGGACACTTTCACTATAGAATAGGGCAAACATGGAGATAGCAGTCACTGTCCAAATTAGAACTTTTTCAGGTTATGACTAATAAGAAAACAACTGGCAATGAGGACAAAGAGGGCATCTAATGAAGGTAGGATCAAATATTTACATTTATTTGTTTATTAGTATTGAAGGGAAGGATTTGAGTCCTTTGCTGGCTTTATTTCCTTTTATATGTTTTGTTGACTCTCAGGAAAAGGGGGTTTGTGTGTAACGCCCAGTGTTATTTCCTGACACATCACCGTATCACTCATCTCTCAAGCCATGGCTGTTCTTGTTTGCTTTTCAGATGTGCTCCAGGATGCTCTTGACAATTATCCCATTCCCTTCTCTATACTGGGCCTCATCTGACACTGTTCTTGCAATTTTTTTTTTTTTGCAATTTCGTGTTGGGTGTGCATGTGTGTGCAGGTATATTCACCCATATATGTATGTATGCAGGATAGAGGTACATGTTGAGTGTGTCTGGTGTCTTGTCTATCTCTCTCCATCTTATTTTTTGAGACGGGGTCTCTCGTCAAACCTGAATAGACTGGTTGGGGGAGCAGGAATCCACCGGTTTCTGGTTCCTCAAAGTAGGGATTACAGACACTCATACAGCTGTGTCTGACTTGTATGGGTGCTAGGACTCTGAACTGGGGTCCTCATGCTTACTGAAATGAAATGTCTTCTTGTAGGATTTTTACTATTGTTGCATGTATGTATTTTTAATTTACATAAATTTTGCTGAGCAAGAAAATTTTCTCTTCGTTTTTCAACCCATCACTTAGCTTTTAAGCTCTATTTATGTGTGTATCAAGTGCACTGTTTTTTACAATGTCATATTTTACCACATTTCACTCCTCATTTCCCCTGATTATTTACTTCCAATCTGCTCCCAGTTCTTTGCTCGTATTCTTCTGAGTCTTAGAAGAATGCCCCACAGACGTCGATATTGAAGGAACTTAAATGCTTGTGTGTTAGTAGATGCTGTTCCCTTGTTCTCCAGAATGTCTGTCGTGGGCCACACTCTGTCCAGCAGCACACAGGAGTTTATTACTCCAAATGCTTCCACCCCATAACATTAGAAATTTCTAATTTCATAAATATGAATTTGATGGTGTCTTAGTTAGCTTTCTATTGCTGTGATAAAAACACTGACCACAACCAACTTGGTGAAGAAAGGGTTTATTTGGGTTATAGCACGGTCCACCATCTAGGGAAGCGAGAGCAGGAACCTGGAGCACAGACCGTGGAAGTACTGCTTACTGACTTGCTCTTCTGGCCTGTGCTCAATCTGCTTTCTTCTATAACACAGGACCACCTGCCCAAGCATGGCACTGCCCACAATGGGCTGGGCCCTCCCACATCACTGAACAATCAAGGAAATGCCCCCCAGACTTGGCCACAGCACAATGCAATGGAGGAAATTCCTCAACTGAGCCTCCCTCTACTCAGGTGTGTCAAGATGATGATTGAAGCTAGCCAGTGAAGCTGGAAATAATTAGATGTATTTGCCGCTTTCGTGTGCATTTCGATGAATACTATTAGTTGTTCCATGTCCTGCACATGTTGGTTGTTTGGTTTTCCTCTCTGGTGACTTGTCTGCCTTTATGTTCTTAACCTTGCCTGTTTTTGTCTTGAATTTTCTGTCTTCTATGGTTCAGGAGAACCTTTGGATACACTCCTTGCAAACCCATTGTTGGTTAACTCATTGTAAATATTCTGTGGATGATAGCAATCCTTTTCCTAATCCTTCATGCATCTCTGCTCATCATGGTTAAGGGGTTTGGACCTTTTAGAATGTCCTTCCCCTTTCTGCGTCAACAGCACATTCTTCTGCATTTATTCTAGCATCATATGGTTTTACCTTCACAATTAGGTCTCTCATTCATCTGGAGCTTTCCTCTGAGCTGTTATAAAATATGGATTCGGTTTTGCTTTCTTAATGGTGCCATAGATGTCTCAACTTCACTAGCCCGTCTGATTTAATACCCTCGCTGAACAAGCTCTCCTTCCCTAGCTGATGTGTATCAGCACTGTTTCTATAGCTCTAGTTCTCTGATGTATATGTGGTTCTCTCTCTTTCTGCTTCCCTCCATCCCTCTCTACTCACACTTCATTAATTTAATTTATTTGGCTTGACTTAGTTCCACATATTTTTAGATCTTTTCTTAATTTGTATTTTATGTATTATCATATGTATGAGACACACATACATACATACAGAGAGAGAGAGAGAGAGAGAGAAAGAGAGAGGGGTGAGGTCACATGAATGCCTCAGAACACGTGTGGTGGTCAGGGGACAAGGTTTAGGAGTTGGCTCTCTCCTTCCATAGTGGGTTCTAGAGATAGAACTCAGGTCATTGGGCTTTCACAACAAGCATTTTTACACACTGAACCATCTTGCTGGCCCTAGTTTCATGTTTTTAAAACGTGCATAGCATAGATATACATATGCATGCCTGTACAGACATGTGTAGATATTTAAATGGACTAGTCGGGACTGTGAAGAGTTTGAGAGGAGACTGCTGTGTAAGGAGAGGAAAGTGGGAAGCAAAGAAGCCAAGTTCCCAGAATCTGTCCTTGACCCAGGGATGATTATGTCTCTGCTAATACCTAGCTTTCATCGCAACAGGCACTATATTTCTATTCTACAATTCTTTCTCCTTGTCTACAGGTCTATTTTTCTATTTCATATTTGCCCGTTCAAGTTTATTTCACAAAAGAATTAAGCTGTCTTACGAACCTGCAGTTAACCAAGCTTGGGGTAGGTAAGAAAACTCAAACAAAGAGGGACTAAAACGTGCGCCACATTTCATTCGGAGCCTGAGTTAATTTGCCGTCTCCTCAACCTGCCCTAATTTTTCCTATAGTTTCTCTCTTGTTCAACCTTTTGGTTTCCTCCTTACAGTGTTTAGGAGAGGAAATAAAGACCCTGGAGCCCCACATTTTATGAGACTGTGGGAAGAAGGTCTGTATTGTGGGTGGGGCTGGGGGTCACCAAACCCTGTGTGGTTTCCTAATACAAACTATATCTGTGGAAGGAACAGGGACACAGGCTCATAGAACTAGGCTGTTGTCCCTGCTCTGCCACTAATAGACTGTGACCTTCACTTGGACACCTCTCTGCTTATCAACCTCAGCTGCTGGTGAGGAGGAGGTTATACTCAGTGGTCTCAAGGCCTCAAGGTCCAGTGTCAACATTCTCAGATTCAGACTGGCCCTCCCATCCTGAGGCAACAGTCACCAGCTCCCTCTCGAAACATCATAACTGATGAGCATAAAGGACTAGCTGTTCAAGCCCTAGCAGGAACTCGCCAGAACTGATGAGCCTCCTTCTGTCTCCGAGTGACTCCACAATCGCCGCATGACTTCTTCACACCAGGAAATCCTCTCCTGTGGAGGGCCTAACAAATCTATCTTCTACATAAAAGAGGAGAGACAGCAAATGCATTCTGTCACATTTTTAGATCACAGCCAAGAGGGAAGAGGCTAAATCTGTACCTTCCAGAAAATATCATTAAGTCACCGACCTGGAGAGATGGCTCAGTGGTTCAGATTACCAGCTGCTCTTGCAGGGGACCAGGTTTGGTTCCCAGCACCCATGTAATGGCTAACAACCGTCCTTAACTCCAGTTCCAGGGGATCCGATGCCCTCTTTGGACATCTATGGACATTTCGCATATGTAGTGCATTTATATGCATGAAAGCAAAACACTCATACATATAAAATAAAAATAAATAAATACAATTTTTCAAAAGTAAGTCACAGAGATGGGCTTGTAAAAAAACAAACAAAAACAAAAACAAAAACAAAAAACAGGAAGTTGAGTGGGCAGGGAGGTGGGATGAACCTGAGGGGAGATGGTGCTGAATATGATCAAAGTACACTGTGTGATATTCTCAAACAATAAAAAATATTTTAAAGTCACAGAACCAAAGAAACAGACCTGCTGTTACTCAGCTGACCTCTAACTCTTCAGTCCTCTGTCATCTTTACTTTCACAGACCAATGGCCCTCTATTCGAAGTCAGCCACTACACTCAGTCGCCTATGGTCACGTTGTTTGCACTCCACCAAGGCAGAGCTTCTCAGGATCACCGACATCATCATCCCACTTCCCGCCCTGGCTCCTAGGTGACCCCAGCCATTCAGTTGCCTGCCCTCCCTGGCAGCTCTGACCTCCCTTGGGGTGATCTCAGCTATTCTGGCTGATAACACAGCTTTACTGATGGCCTAGACCTATCTGCGGCTCAGGCTTACACTAACCCTTAGAATCCACAGACCAAACTTCCTCATGGTGAGTCTCTTACTCTCTTTTATTGACCTAGGTCAGCCTGACTATCCCAGAAGAGAGCCCCTCCTGTCACTCTGGGTCTCTATCATTCGATGTGGCTCTTTTTAAGAATCCAAAACAGAATTTTAAAAATGCATCTTCAAACTACAAGGTCAAATACTAAAGTGCAGATATCAGTCAAAATGTCAAATATCTTATGTAAATGTGTTTAGCTCAAGGTGAAGTTTGTATGGTTTCTCCTTTAAGAAGAGAATCATGGCAGGTGTGATTGTAAGCCCAACACTCAAGAGGACTCAGAATCACACCAGTTTGAGGCTAGTCTATTCAACCAGTCCCTGTCTTTAAAAAAATCATTTTTAAAGTATATCTGGGTAGAAGCTTCAGGCTCCTGAAATCATTTCAAGATAATTTCCTTAAAATATAATTACACTGTAGCAGGATAGTATAATTCTTTCAAATAAATTCTGAAAAGTAGTTGATTGAAAATAATAACCCAGTCCTGGGACTGCTGGAGCCTCCCTTTCTTTATGAACTGGTTATGTGCCTCAGGGAGTAGATAACTTGATTTCTAGCTGTAGATGTTGCTAACCTTGCGTGGTTGAGACTACGGCCAGTCTGATACTCTAAGCCAGTCTCAAGCCCAGGCCACTCGAACTTGGCATGATTTCAGGAGATCCAGGGATGCCTCATGGCCCCATCCCCAAATCCCTAGTGCCTGAATTCCATTCCTGGAGACATTTCTTTGACTTCGGTTTTGTCTCTTGAAACGTTGCAGATGCCCTGAAGAACATTCATACTGTTTGTTGTTGACATTGTTTGGGTTTTGCTTGCCCCTTGCCCCTCCCCCATCATTTAAGAGTATAATCAGAGGCCTGAAGAAAGGTGGGGGAGAGTGAAATTGTTGGGAATTGGTCTCCAGAAAGGACTTTGGGGATACCTAGGTGACTCATTCACATTTTAACTCAGAGTCATCTCTGAGCTGACTGAAACAAACCATAAAAGGACAGGTGCTCTGTGTTTTTCTGACCATTCCATCTTTAGTTTGCTTTCCTTTTTCAAAAAGAAGGATTATGAAAAATTGAGACAGCATCCCAGAGGGTATGAGAGCTTTCAGATAAAGATCCAATTGGCCTCTGAGTGTGGCAGGCGGTCAGGAGAGCCCTACCCTGCTCTTCATAGCTCTCCCAGGGAAGCAATGGGCAGAAGAGAAGCACTTTGCATTCCAGTCCCTAAATTAGAAATGTTCATTGTGAAAATATGAAAACAAGGTCAAGGGAGAAAGACAGCCGAGAGTGGCCTCACGATAGCAGGGGTGGTTCACTGTGGCCCGAGTTTCAGGGCAGCGCCTCTAAATGGCTGAAGACTTTGCAGAGCATTGCAGCCTTGTCTTCGCTCACATTTCCTCTGTCCTGGCCCTTCCTTTTGCAGCCCCTAGCATCTCCTTTTATTTCCCACAGAAACAGTGGTATTGATACTCCTTGACTGTCTTCTAGACCTTCCAGTCTTCAAAGAGTTTCAGTCTAAAGGTCTTTTTCTGAGTTTACCATTGCAGTCAAGCTCAAATACAATGGAGAAAAAGTTCACCACATGTGGGTAAGAAGGGCACGGAGAGTCATCAACAATGGCTTTCCATCTTTGGCCAGTGAGGACTCTGCCCTCAGATTATCCATTTCTTTTTTAAGCATCACTTGAGTTCCTACATGTCTAGTCAGTAGTGTGGACAAAGCAGATATAACCTTGAGTCCCATGGACGCTGCCTAGGGGAAGGTATTGAAAAAGCGTCATGTTCAAATGGGATTCTTGGAATGTATATTGAGGAAATCCCACAGAATGAATGATGCACAGTTCTTCTGGAGGAGAAAGAGGTGACATCACCAGGGACCAGTAGCTATGGGAAGGAGTGTAATTATAAATGTAGGCAGAGTTAACTAAGACAGCATCCAGTGTAGGGAGTGATGGGAAAATGGGGTTCAACCGAGGCAGGGTGTGGCTGAGCCAAAGGCAAAGGAGGACAGGTCAGAAGGATGCTCATACCAGACACCAAGAAGTTCTGGAGGTTTAGGTGCTGACATAGGAACAAGCCCAGCTTACTGCGGGACAGCCAAGAAGTCAGCAAAGGGGAGCCCAGGGGCCAGTGTTGCAGAGCAGTGGGAAATAAAGTGGCACTCATAAGCATAGCCTGCAAAAGCACATTTCTAATTCAATTACCTGTGGAAAGATATCTGACTTTGCTCAACTGGCAGCTGGTCAGCCTGTTAGTGAGTCAAAATTTCAAGATTTTTGGATGCAGAGTTGAATGGGTTTAATATATACATATAAATATATATATTAATAGCACTTGAATAATAGTCCTGAAACCCTCCCTACCCAGCCTGCTCTCTGGCTCTAATTTGAGAAATCCTATCTATCATAGATCTGTCTTTTAAAGGAACATAAAACTGCCCAAGCCCCCAAGAGATTTGTGCATTTTTAAGCTGAAAACACATAAAATGTGATGTGGTGAAAAACATGAGGAAAACCACAGTTTGACCAAGAAACTTTATTCCAACCCAGTACTAAGATGCTTCTAAGAGTTTCTGGACTCCTACCTCCACAGTGGAAATGCTGGTGAAGTGTTTTTTGTTGTTGTTGTTTTTTCCCACAGCACAGTTAAAAGTGTATGATCTCTGAAGCTGAGCTTGAGCTTAAGTTCTTTAATTATGCCTAGAAGGTACCAGTCAAAAAGAAGTGTCTCCAATTCAATTCCTAGCTCAACGGTCTCCAAGAAAATTGCAGTTATCCTGCATTACAAGAGTATAATAACTTGGCCAGTGGGAGTGCTAGGTCTCTGAGCCATTTTAGGACTTTGAGTCACCTAGGAGTTTTTCAGGTCTCTTTCTATGTGATCTTTAAAGTCAATGGACTTTCTCAAATAGTTTGGCAGTGGCTTGCAGCATTTCAGGGGCCAAAGAATGCAGTAGTAATGATGAAGAGCTGAGAGGAAGGTTGAACCTTGTCCTTTTCTCAACAGACTTCTCCCTAGCACAAGACACCCTCTATCACTATATAATAGAGATGGCAGGGAATCCAGGACAAGTCTGAGAAGGCAGCAAGTTTGGACGCTGGTTCCTCTAGAGATACTTAGCTGCTTTAAGAAAGCCACTTAACTTCTCTGAGCCTTTCTTCCTCATTTACAAAATTCTTTAGACCAAAGGATGCCATGTTCCTTCAGGATCTATAAGGCTTCAATTCTGTGACCATGAGGCAAACCTTAATGCTCTTGAAAAGAGGCAGCAGTCATGTTCATGATGGGTGTGCACACTGGGTCGGAGCATGAGCTCTTTAGACAGAGACATTTTCCGACAGTGGACGCAGATAAGGCTATGAAGGATTACTAGTGTATTACTAGATGGTGAAGGCTTAAAAGGCCACATTAACCCAGTCCCTTCAAAATGCCCACAAGAAGCCCTTTGTACACTAAGACCATCTGGGCATGACCTGTGTCCAATGTGCCACCCAGTGAAACAGTCACTAAAGCACCTTCCATAGAGCTTGGGCTCCATTAGCATCATGAAAGATACCTCTGTTTCTCTCTGCCTTCATCTGGCATGTGATTTCCCCAAAGGCCCATGAACACATCCTCTCCCCGTGCTGACATTATTATAACAAGGCTCCCCTTTCCTAATTCTCTCCCCTAATATCTCTGAAAGCCAGGAAAGCACTTAAAACTCAGGGTCTGAAAGGGCAACTGTCACTTTCCTGTCATGCTAAGATCTCGATCCCATTTAATTTAGATTAGAATAGGGCAATCATTTTCATCAGTCATTGGGCTGGGTACAAAGGAGTCCACCTCCCCTCCTTGAATACTCAGGAAGCATAACAGGTAAATGAATTAAGCCATAAACCTCAGGAAAACTCTCTGACTTCACTCATTCTTTCCTTATTTAACCTTCTTAAACTTGCTGTTTGTTCAAATAAAGCCTCAGGACCAGAGCCACACTGTTTAGGGGCAGGTAAGCCACTTTTCTTTTCTTTGGGCCACATGTTCTGTGAGTGTGAATCCTAGTGGAGGATCCAAGTAAGCCATACACATACAGATGTGCCTGCCTTCAATAGTTACATAATCCACAAGGCTGAGAATTGCAGGGAAATAGTTTCCCTTTGATTGTTTCTCAGAATCACCAGGGCATGATAATATTTTCTGTACATGTATGTATCTAGCCTTAGAAATGTACAGCCCTAATAGCAGCTTGGAGGGCAGCAGTGAGAGGATGCTGGGAAACCTTTGTGAAAATGAATAAAGGCCACAGTACTCACAATGCCTCCCTGTTGTCCCCAGCATAGCCCAGTGACATGAATTCCTTCCCTGGAAACCTCTGTTCCCTTTCTCAACACAGTTACATTTAAGGCAGTCTTGAATACACTTTTTCTTAAACAAGAACCAATTCAAGAAAAATAAGCTGCTCTGGAGTCAATTATAAAAATAGCTTTCTAAAACAATAAGGAAATGCAAAGGCTGCAATTCTATTCAAACACAGGGTTTCATCTTCGGCTAAAATGTCACATGATTGATCTGTACCGCAGAATCGGGTGACAATATTGTACCTTTGAATAGATCTGATCCCTGGGTAAAACATCTTTTGGAAGCTGTTTGTTTTTCCTCCCTTATCTGACCCTGCTACGAGGCTACTTGCTTTTTGTTTTTGTTGGCTTAGTCATTAAATGCAAATGACCGCACAGCAGCATTTTTGCATGCAAAGATCTTCTTCTCTTGGCCATTTTTTGTAAACAATAATTTTAATTAGTCTTTTTTCTCCTCTTCATGGTGGCCACAGTGTGTATTCTAAAAGTTGTGCAAGGGCTAGTGAGGTGGTTTAGTGACTAAGAGCACTGGCTGCTCTTGCAGAAAACCAGGGTTCGAATCCCAGCACCCACATGGTGGCTAAGAACTGTTCATAGCTCCAGTTCATGGGACCCGATACCCTCTTCTCTCCTCCATGACCACTGCATGACATGGGTACACTGACATACATGCAAGCATAACATTCATACACATAAAGTAAAAATAAATAAACCAAAAAAAAAAAATTAAAGTTGTTCAGCAAGAAGCCCTCCTCAGTCACCTAAATACAATTTCGTTTTTGTTTCTCAGCTTCAGTCAGTTAGTTTTCACAAAGCAAGCCCAACTGGCTGATTCTCCTTCATGTACTAGAGATGTGGCTGACAGAGACCCAAAGCAGTTGATAATACAAGTCCAAGGTAAAGGAAGCTGAGACCTGGCACATTGGACCTATTTTCTGTTTGTAAGATGGGACCCCATCATGAAGGAAGATGTGTGGTGAGTTGCAGAGTGGCAGCTCCAAGCCAGGGTTTCAAGAACACAGTTGCCTCCTATATTCAATAAGAATTTGATGTTCTGCCAACAAGGATGAGGCTACCTCCTATGGCAGGAATTGTAGGGGGCAGGGAAGAGAACAAGGTGCTTCCCAGGGAAGAAGAAAGGCTATAGCTAGGATGGACGTAACCTGGAATGGGACTGGTGGGTGGCTTGAAGTGCTTCGCTTTATACCATATGGCCCTCTCTAGGTACAGTTAATTATATCTCAACAAATAGAGACTTCCCCTTATCTGTCTTCGCTGATAATTCATTATTAAACCCAAGTATCCCTGTGTAAGCAAATAGTAAAATCGCAGAGACTTCATTCCCTGACTGAGTGCTGAGGACTTGGGAGAGGTTCTTGCACAGATGAGGAGCTCAGAAATGCAAAGAGCAGGAGGAGACCCACGTGGTGCAGTAAAAACTGACAGTAAAACAATCAAAGCACGAAGAACTCAGAATTCTACTCCTGACTGTCCAGTCAGCATGATGAATGCCCACAGCATAACGGGGACTTTTAGATCAGCTTCACCTGTTCAGAGATTGCTTCAAAATTGTCGCAATTCAGACTCTACTGCTTATGAACTGGAAAGCACTTAGGCAGGGGTGTCCTGTTCTTCCCAAGGAGCATTCTGTCCGTTCTTCCTAACTTATCAGAGCACAAATTCATCTAAGTGAAATGTTTCTTTATAATCTTAATTTAAAAATACAAACTGGCTGAAATGTTGTCAAGGCCCAGATCCTGGATCATCTCATTGGTCTCATCCCAAGAAACTTTCTCTGTACCCTATCTTAGTGGTTTCTGGAAACTGGAGGGAGGTAAATGTACATAGCTACGTTCTAGATGGTTCTACCAAGGGCAAGCAGGTCAGAACTGCATGGACTCGGTGATAAATGTGGTTGACACCCTACCTTACTCTGTCCTTTCAAAAGCTTCCAAAGCAGCCACACATCCAGGTTTACCCAAAAATCTCTCAAGATAAGAAGTAGATTTAACATATATTGTAAAAGTAGAATGTTCACAGGAAATTGTAAGGTCCCAAGTGTGGAGTAGGTGAATTTGACTTTTCAGTGCACGTGTGCACACACACAAAGGAAAGATACATTGAATCAAGAAATGGTTCTGGAAAATTGTTTAGATTATCTGAACCCAGACTTCCTACCCTGCCACTGGAAATATCAAGAACTACAGGATAAATCACAGCCACCATCACTTTAAAGGCACAGCAGAGTTTATAAGACAGACAGGAAAACTCTGAGGTGTCTGATAGATGAGGGGAATTGAAGGTCAGGCCAAAGGGTGTGGGAGCTTTTGCGTTTTTTTTCCAAAAAATCATTTATTTAAAAAAATTTTTTTAACTGTGTGTTTTGCCTATAAGGATGTAAGTGCATCTGTGTTGTGCAATGCAAAGGGCGTTAAATCCTGTAGAACTGGAGGTACAGACAGTTGTTAGCTGCCCTGTGGGTGTTGAAAATTGAAACTGGTCCTCTACAAGAGCAGCCAGTGCTTTTATCCACTGAATCATCTCTCCAGTCCCCTTTTGTGGTTCTTTGGCCATGGTGTGAGATAGGGTTAGGAGACTTAGGTATGAAGGGTTTGGTTTATAGTAATCTTGGAAATGGTAGGAGAAAAGGCTTTGTGATGGCCAGGGAAAATGGAATCTGAGATCTTTCCATAAGCTTGGAACACTAAGCCATCACACCTTAATGAGAAAAACAAACCAGGAGACAAAGTCCAACTCAGGTATACTTGTCTCTGCATCCCAGAGACAACAATTTTATATTTACATGCTTCCATTTCAAGAGTTTCAAGTTGACTGTTTGTATATGTATGTGGTCTTAGAAACCTGAACTCAGGAATTCTGTTAAAGATTGTTCTTAGGACTATGACACACCCAGAATACCTGACAGAATTCCAACCAAGTCTGTGCAGTTCACAAATAAAGTCCTATTAAAGATGAACTCAGTCCAAAATGATAAGCACTCCTCAAAGAAATAGAATTATGCATAAAAGCAAGGTTAGAACCTAAACACTTTAAATAACCTAGCATTCAGATCATTGATTTGAAAGTCCATCCTTTCTCCATGTTGGAATCTTATGCAAGTCTTATGCAGTTAAACACAATTTAATGATAACATAAAGGATGAATCCAAATGACAATAAAAGGAATTTTAAAGAAAGTAAACAGAATGGAAATAATAATAATAAATTCATAGCTTACTACACACACACATACACAAATCCAGATTTAGCAGGATCTAAAAGTCAAAAGAGAGTTATAAAGAGCATAAAAGTGGTCAGATCTGTGAGGGACTAGGAGCACTGATGCATTGTGGGTTGAGAGCTTATGTTGGAACCACTGTTATGGGGAAAAATTTGACAGCATCAGTAAAGCTCAAGATGTGCAGACCATCTCTCTCACCTGTCTACAGGGAGATAAGATCATGGATGTTTATTATTACAGCCTTGTCTGAGATAGTCAAAACTGAGAAGATCCCAGAGTCCACAAAGGAGCAAGAGTACACGTACCATAACAGAATGGGTTGCATGTGAACATAAGGCCATATGTAAGTACGTTGGACATCGACAGCAAAATAAGAATTATCTTAGAAAAGAAGGAACTTGGATGGAGTTTTTGTTGCCTTTAAATGTTTATATTTCCTAAAAGACTATTTGGAATGATTTTGGCAATATGTTGAGGCAGCATTATGTTCTTTCAATAAGGGGTACATAGGTGTCTGTTAGATTAATATTTATATGTTTGAAATATTTTATCATTGAAAAAATTTAGAAAAAGTTGCAACTAAGCAGTGATTGCTCTAACTAAAGCCAAAAGGTATCCCCAGGACTTTAAACATCCATAGAGTAGGCTCACTGATTTAATAGTATTTACTGATTATCTCCCAATCAGTAAGTGTTATGATAGATTCACATAAACCATTAATTGAACCTTGCTGTAGAATATAAATGGGGCCATATTATGTCTGAAAATGACTGAACATGTCTTTGGAGGTTCAAGTTGGTACTACTTAAAAAAACTATTTATCCTTTGTAACTTTCATCCTTTGTAACAGTGTATTTTGATCATATCCAGTCATCATTCTTTCCCTTCCACCGCCTCCAGTTCCAACGACCCTCCCCAAACAGATCTCCCTCCCTCCTTCAAGTCCTTCTATTTATTTATTTATTTATTTATTTATTTATTTATTTATTTATAGTAACCCACTGAGTCCAGTTAGTGCTGCCCATATGTGCATGGGTGTGTGGTTATTCCCTGGGACATGGGCAACCTACCAGTGGCTGTCCCCCTCAAACAAAATTGATTTTTCCTTTTCCCAGCAACCACCAACTGTCAATAACTCCTCAGCTCTGAGTGGGGCCTCTGGAGCCCATCCCTTCTCCACGATGGAATCTTGGGCAAGTTGTATGCAGTTAAACACAGCTTCTGTGAGTTCATGTGTCCAACAGCCATGCCATATACAGAGGACAACATTTCCCAGCCCTCCTCCCCATGCTCAGACTCTTACAGTTCTTCCCCTCGCCTACCATGTTCTCTTAAGCCTTGAAGAAGAGTTGATATAGACATTCCGTCTATAGCCGAGCACTCACAATGGCTTATTCCTAGCACTTTGAACACTTAGGAGAGTCTGTATTGACTACTATCCACTGCAGTGAGAAGCTTCTCTGACCAGGGTTGGGAGCAGCACAAATCTACAGACAATGGGACCTGGGCGAGGGGGTAGGCTAGCACTACTTCATGATGAATTCAGCTCTTGGCCATTTTCTAGGGCCTTTCCAAATATATTTCGTCCTGATATAGGGCAGGAAGAGCACATTATAATAACTGACAACACTTACTTTAGCTTGCAGAGAGTTCCAAGGTTGAGCCCATTATACGCCTTCATGAGCCAGGTACTAGTATTACTCCCATCCTACAGACCGAAAAAAGATTCATTGCTGTTGTTTGAATGTGTTTCCTGAAACACATATTGGAAACTTAATCCTGAATGAAACAGTGCTGGGTGATCAGTGTTGGGTGATAGGGCTTAATAGGAGGCCTTTGGCTCATGGAGACTCCACCCTCATTGGTAGCTTAGTAGCAACTATAGAAAAGTTTAAGGCCTTGAGACTGAGCTTATGTGTTGTCTTCTTCTCTCCCTCTCTTTTGCCTTCTACTCGTGACTGACTCAGCACCAGAGCTCTCACCAGATGTGATCTTCAAGACTTCTCAGTGGACTTCTCAGACTTGGACTTCTCAGACTTCAGAGCAGTGGGGAACACATCTCTGTTCTTTATACATTGCTCTATATCAGCACTTTCTTTTGTTCTTTTTTTTCCACACTATGAACAGAACCCAAGGCCTCACACCTGTGAGGCAAACACTCTTAACACTGAGTTACATCTCCAGATTATTGTCAGCTATTCTGTTAAAGCAGCACAACAAAATGGACCCAAGCAGACATAGAATAGCAAATTAAGTTTAGTCAGTCACCAAGTCGGAACTGCCAGAGCCAAATGACAGCTCCATAATTAAAAAAATAAAATCAGCCACTTTGAAGTTCTTTAATGGTCGCTTGGTTCTATTGCAGCTACAGTTGGACAGTTCGGTCTAAGAACAAGACGTTCTCCCAGCATGCTCAGGACACCTGTTTTGTCTGTCCCTGAGATGTGGGATGCTGCTGGTTCTAGAGTGGAACCTTATGATCATCAGGTCCATTGGGATGGTGCAACTAAGCAAGAGGCATCATCATTGTGGTGTCCTCTGCCCCCAAACAGAGCCAGTTATGTAGCAGGAACTCAGTGAGTATGTATTGAAAAATGGACTGTTGAAAGAGTTTCTCTTTCTTTTTCAAAACTTTTCTTCAAAAAGCTCAATATCACACTAATCTAAGCAGAGATACTCTGGCTGAAGTTTGAAGTGGGGGTGAGGCCAGCCTCAGGAACTGCCTGCAGCTTGAAACCTACACATGGAATCCAGAAGACTGTAATTTGGATGTCAGAGCCTGAGATCTAGGGAGACCCAGGAACTGACCCTGTTCGGGTGTATAGTCTCCCGAATTTGTTCCTTTGTTGGGAGGTAAGAAGGTGAGGCCTAACCCTTAGATTACTCACAAGTTAGAATAAAATTTTAGGAAAGGGACAACTTCCTAGTAATTATACAGTCATGTAATTAAAGTTACTCCAGGGCAATCTTAATTCATGTGCAATAAGCTGAACACAGATTTTGTGTTGCATAAATTAAGAACTTAGTAAGTACATCAGTTGCCCTGTTCCATGAAATGCTGCTAAAGGCAGAGAACACTTAACAATTGGTTTACAAAAGCTTGTTTTATTGCTTGCCTGGTTAAGGATTACTTATTTGATGGCGGGAGTGGATTTTTGCATTTCTTTTGGCATCGACCTTTATGCCCATGGCCCAGGAAACTTTCGAACATGTAGGAAGCACCCCGTGCAGTCTCCACTCAGCACATAAACCCCGTGTGGTAGCTCAAGTACATAATCTCTGGAATCCCAGCATTCCAGAGATGAAGGTGGGAGATTCAGAAGTTCAAGATCATCTTTCGCCCCTTATCAAGTTGGAGACTATCTTGGCATCTCTGAGAACTTGTTTTAAAAGGGGGGAGAGCAGGAATTTTGAAGATTTAGCTTCCTGGTAAAGTGTGTGCATAGCAAGAGCAAGGCCCTGGGTTTGGGCTTCAGTACTGGGAGAGGAAAAAATCACAGAAAGCTGCATGTGGTGATATACACCTGTAGTCCCAGTACCTAGGAGCCGAGATTGTTAGTATGAGGCCAGCCTGAGCTACAGAGCAAAACAACTAACCAACCAGCCAACCAACCAGCAAAGCATTAGAGCAAACACTCAGCCCAGTGTTGTTTGGGAGAAAGAAACTTGTGTGAGAAGGCATGCCAGTATCTGGGTAGGAGAGACTGAAGACAGCGGGGGACGCCCATCCAATTATCTCTTCAGGAGGTGAACTCCCTGTTCTTTTAGGAGCATATTAATCATTTTTACGCTATCCTGACTTCTAATCACAGGCGTATCCAGTGTTGTCAAAACAGTGCCTGCCTGCATCTGTTTTCTTCGACTGGCCTGGCTTCAGGGAATGTTTGTGAGAGAATGAACAGGAGATTGACAGTTGTATGTTGACATTTTGTGGCTGTTTGGAAATGAGAACAATCCAAGTCTGATGTTGTAATTCCTCCTTTTATGGGCAAAAGCCAGTGCTTCAGCTTGAATGAGCATTACTGAAAGCTCTGGGGCGCACCCCAGACACACAGTGTCCTCCAATCATGCTCAGTGTGATCTTGCAGCTCAGGACAAGAGACCAAGACCTTCTGTATCTCCATTTCTAAGTCTCCAACCCTAAAGAAATTGAGTAAAACAGCAGCTATGTGTATTTTTTCCCTTTCCTTTTGACTCAAACCATATTCCTTATCATAACTCATCCAAATATTCTAAATCACACAAGTAATAGATTCTCATTGAGAACAACTGAAGCAGTAAGATAGGAAAACCTCTGCCCATTCCTCAATCTTACACTGTTCCCTATTGAGTGTCCTTATTGTCTGTCAACCATGGACAGATTCTATCTTTTTTAAAACATTTTTTGACTTATTTTTATTTTCTATGTATGAATATTGCCTGCATGTTTGTAGGTACATGTCATGCAAAGCCCAGGAAGGACAGAAAGGGCATTGGATCCCCTGGAACTGGACTTACGAATGGTTGTTAGCTGTCATGTGGGTGCTGGGAATTGAATCCGGGTCCTCTGCAAGAATAGCCAGTGCTCTTAACTGCTGAGCCATCTCTCCAGAACACCCAGATTCTTTCTAGACATATACATTCATAGGTGTATGTTTGGGTTTTTAAAAACATTTTATTGATTCCTTAAGCATTTCATACACTATACTTTGATTATATTCAGACCCCTTCCCCATGTCTGACTCTACTGCCCACCCCCCGAAACTTCATTTCCTCTATTATTTTTTTTCAAAGGCCTGTTGAATCTAATTTGTGTTCTCCAAATGGTCTTGAGTGTGAGTCCATCCCTCACAACTTACTAGGTGTCACACCCTTAAAGAAAACTGATCTTTCTCAGCAGCAATCAATTGCCAATGAATCCTCAGCTAAAGGCTAGTGTTTCTTGTCCACCTCCCCCTTACATGGAAGGTTTTTGTCTGGCTTGGTCTTGCACAGGTCTTGTGCATGTTGTGACATGTGTTATAGGTTCATATACATAACTACTCTGTGGTATACAGATAACAGAATTTCCTAATATTCATCTACCACCTCTGGCTCTTACAATCTTTCTGCCTTCTCTTCCACATTGATTCTTAAGCCTTTGGAAGAGAGGGTGTTCCAATTAGGGCTGAGCGTTCTGTAATTTCTTATTCTCTGCACATTGACCAGTTGTGAGTCTCTGTTTTAATCACCACCTGTTGCAAGAAGAAGATTCCCTGGTGAGAGTTGAGAGATGTGCTAGGCTTTGAGTATAGCACTAAGTCATTAGGAGTCAGTTTAATGTTATGTCTATAGCAGAATGCTAGTAGTAGCATTCTCCCATACAGATGCATAGCACCTTCTAGTACTAGGAGAGCTAGTCAGTGGAGATGACACTTTGAGGTTAGTACCAGCTAGATTTCTCTGTTCTATAACTGACGTATGTAGTATCTTTAGCAATAAGATCTAACCAACAAGTTCTGGTGGGTAATCAAGAGCAATGACAATAATCAGTATTGCTTGAGAGTCTGTGCCCCACGTCCTGGTCATCAACTCCAAAAGAGGGAGTCCATTGCTGGTGTTAGGCTTTTTATTTGCTAGCCTAGGGTATCTGGTAGAATTATTGAACCCCCATTATAGAGTAACTGAATTTAAATTCTTTATATTGTATTTGTGTACATTTTAAGAAGTTTCTATAGTAGTAGGTTTCCACATGACTTTTTCAAAAGACCTTCAGTGTTAGTTATTTCTCACCTTCCCCCTCCTCTGTCCTGCCCATCTATTCTCAACCCCATTAACCATTTCTATCCCATTATCCCATTATTTCCCTTTTCTTCCCGTGTATCATGTGTTCTATCTCCTCTCCCACAAACCCTATCCCCATGGCTTCCTATTCGTTTCCTGACTTCTTTGGATTTACATTTGAAACACGAAGAAAATGTGTGTTTGTATGTGTGTCTGTGTGACTCGTGTGTGTGTGTACAATATATAAATTTATTTACATTTATAATTTCACATATAGGAAAACGTATTTAATGTAAACAAACACACGTGTGGGTTTATTTGTATTAGCTACTTTCCTGTTGCTATAGTAAAACACCATGACCAAGGCAACTTTTAGAAGAAAGAGTTTATTGGGCTTATCAGTCCAGAAAGATGAGAGTCCGTCATGGCAAGGGGGCAGGGGTGGGGCATTGCTGCAGAGAAGCCAAATCAGAAAGCTGAAAGTTCACATCTTCAAGCATGCCCATATGACCTCTTAAAAGCCTCCCCATCCAGTAAGGTACTTGCTCCAGCAAAGCTGAACCTGCTAGGGATTCCATGACTTCCCAGAACAATGCAGCCAATGAGGGCGAAGTATTCAAAGAAGGACATTCTCATTCAAACCACCACAATAGTTTAATATGAAAGTTGTGTCATATTGTGAATATTGGACTGTAGCTAGCCTTTTCACTTAACAATATATGTTACACGTATTTTTCATATCAGTAATAGCAATTGATCTCATTATTTTTAGAGGAAAGACAATTTTCCATAGAATGGATGCATTTACTTTCCAATGATAAGACGTTGGATTATTTTCAATTTTTCACTTACAAATAATGCCATACTAATTCTCATTATACACAGCTTTTTGGAACCTGGGGGTTGCTTTCGTGTCCCCCAGGACAGCTGTGCATGCAGTCCAGCATACAATCATAAACTCACTTAAAACGTTAAGGGATTTTTTTTTTAATTTCTTCTTGTAACTGAATTACACTGTTCTCAGCATGAACTTTGACAATATCTGCTGCAACATCCAAAGTCTGGATTTGCAAAAAGCGTTCTCTTGCTCCTTTAAAGAACAAGAAAGATTATTTTCCTGTGCTACCATACTAAATACCACAGCCTGGTGAACTGGACAACAAATATTTCTTTCTCTCAATTTCGGAGGTCAGTCAGTATGTCCAAGTTCGATGTGCTGATGAATTCAGGTCCTGGTTAGAAACCCCTGACAGATGGCTGCCTTCTCACTGGGTCCAAATATGGGACCATAAGGGAATACTTTGCTTTCTCTTTTTCTTCTTATTAAAACTCTGATCCTGTCGTGGGACTCCACCTTCATGATTTCATCTTTGCATAGGCCTACTTCTAAATATGATGGCATCATACATGAAGGAATCAATGTGAATTTTCAGAGACACAAACTTGCACATCATAACGTTCCACCCGTAGCATCTCTCCACCCGTCCATTCATGTCCTTCTGACCTGTAAATACATCCACTCGTCCCACTTTTGCT